>PVJA010023412.1:0-33045 GCA_004027025.1 Myocastor coypus | reverse complement strand
AGTAAGTATAGAAACCCTTCAAATGAAAGAAAATTGGAGTTTGTGCACCTCTGTAATTTTAGGGGAGACAGTGTTTCAAGCATTTTTGTTCCACATGGGAGTAAAAATCTGCATGTGACTATATTTTCTTTCTTTCTTTCTTTCTTTCTTTCTTTCTTTCTTTCTTTCTTTCTTTCTTTCTTTCTTTCTTTCTTTCTTTCTTTCTTTTGTCTTTTTGAGACGGGGTCTCATTATACAGTTCAGGCTGTCTTTGAGCTCACTTCTGTAGCCCAAGCTGGTCTTGAACTCATAACAATCCTTCTGCCTCAGCCTCCGAAGTGCTGGGATTACAGGCATGTGCCACCAGGCCCGGCTTATATTTTCTTATATTATGCATTGCCCTACAAAATATTTGTTCCAATTACACCCTAGTTGAAATTTTGCTCACTTCTTACCTTTTTACTTGTGAGTTCTCAAGTGACCTAAACAAATCCAGAATGCTCTGCTTTACAAGTCTTTATGGTACAGTAAGAATCAGTGCTTGTTGCTCCTGAGTCACTTCCGCCACTAATTAGTTGGTATTCTTATTGGCAACATGAGGATGTTAGATTGTTACTCTGGAATTTTCTGAACCATTTCATTAAAATTGTGACAATAAATAGCTCTTGTACTAAAGATATTCTGTTTTACAGGATTGATACTATTTTGAGCAAAATTTTCCCATAATGTACAAAATTTTGGAACCTAAAATATTTTATCATGCTGAAACAAGCTGATCATCAAATTAAAAATAACTCTAAATTATGTTCAAATTTCTTGTTATGGTGTGAGTTCTCATAGCTAATGACAGCTAGTCCTTTGGTATTATCATCCTAAAAAGCCTTTGGCACTTATTAAAAATTCAGTTGGGTAACTCTTTACAGATTTATGAGTTAGATTTTATCCAGCTGGATTTAGTGGTTAAGACAGTTCATTCTGAGCTTGGAGTTTTCCTTTTGATAATAACCATGTCACAGGTTTGTGGGCATACATATGAATCAACAAGATTGTTTTCTCAAGTCTGATTAGCTTTCTCCTTTTGAGATAGAAAAGCCCATGGAATTTATAGCTTTCTAAGAGCCACGGAAGCGAAAAGTATCTGGACTCTGGCCCCATTTCCATAAATTTCTGAGCCAATGGCTTTCGGGTTCAAATAAAAGAACTTCTTGCAAACAAACTTTATCTCTGTCACAGCTTCATACATATTGGAAAGTGTAAACTCACTACAAAATAAGCTGAATAACATGTACTGTATGTATCCAAATGAATGAAGGGACTGTAATGTTTTTCTCAATTCAAATGTAAATGTTTCAAGCAAATATGGTAAAAACTACTCAATTCCAAGTTTTTCATTGATCAAGAATTAATTTCTAGTAATTTCTTTCACTGGATTCTTTTTAAAATCTAACCAACTAGAAAACTACTTGAGAAGAAAACAAGGAGAAATATCACCGATTCTTGCAATTTTGTTAGAGAAAATTTTCTTATTAAATAATTGGATATCAAAAGACAGGTCCTTGAAAACCATGCCTCACATATTGAAGTTAGAAAAGTTGGCCTCATAGTAGTGGAGACAACAGTAGAGGTTAAGGAAAGAGTGAGGGAGGGATGAGAGGGTAGGAAAAGTGGGTAAGCACTAGGTGGACAGGAAGGATAGAGGGTGAAAACATTTGATAATAATGATATCTTTTAAAATGGACAGCAGAGAGGATTTTGAAAGTTCATAACACAAATTATAAATTTCTGAAATGATGGATGTACCAATTATTCTGGTCTGATCATAGGATAATATTGCCTGTACTGAAATGCCACACTGTTCCTCATAAATATGGCGAGATTTGATGTCAGTAAAAGTTTACAATATGTAACAAGAAGATGCTTTTGTAGGGGATCAGTGATTGGACATGTAGTCTCTGTAATTTTTGTATTTGAAACAAATGAAACTAATAAGCAAAATAAGTAGCAGCATAAATTTAACTATGTATGCCTAGAGTTATACGTTTTCCTAATATGATCTTGTTCAATACATTTTCAACTGAATATTGACATATTCTCTGTCATAATTAACTTCTCTCTCATATCATCTGGGTAGCTTTAATATTCCATAAATTGTATGTGATGTGGTTTTATTGCAAGATCTAAAGTACATATATTTTCATATTATCATGAGACCTCTAATTATATGCCTCTTTAATTCATTTAGTCCACCCCAATAAAAATAGGTATTAATCCCATTCATCACTGGCTTTCATTAGTATCACTTAGAATGGATGGGTTTGTTTTTGTCTTCAGTGAATCTCCTTCATAAGCAGGGTTCTTTCATCAGGATTGCCACCTTATATAATTATGGATTTGATGAGCCATGCTATATTGTTTATATAGGCTCATAAATGCCCATGTATTAAGGTGGGAGAGATGAAATGTTGATTTATGAACCAGGAACTAGAGCTATGAAGAGATACTTGAGGTATAATCTCCCAATCACAGGTTGGGCTTTGAGTCTCCAGTCCTATGCATAGGCTGCCATAAAGAAAACAGGGATATAGGAAGGAAAGTAGTACGTTTTCACACAGTAGGAGTGATTTATGTTTTGTGTTAGAAGTGTAGAGTGTTAGGAATGTAGGGTATGAAATAAGACCCAGAATTGCAGCATTCTTTTTTATTACTTACTTGTCACTGTGCATCGACCTACGAATGTTTGTGATTCAGGCACTTGTGGGAAAAGCCAGGTTTGTCTTTGTTCAGAAAAACCAAGGGAAACTCAACATCTTAAGGCATATATATATATATATATATATATATATATATATATATATATTCTGACATTTATACCTTTATCAGTTAATATAATTGCTTGTCAGATTCTCTTTTTTTAAAACTATTAGACTGAATGTTTCAATAGTCATCCTTTTTAAAATGAGTTTGGCTGTTACAAGGACTCACGATACAGCTTGGGTTCATAGCGATTCTCCTGTTTTCGGCTTCCCCAGCACTGGGATTACAGGTGTGTGCCACCACACCCAGACTTCTCTGTGGGTGGGGCTGGTATGGCATGTGCTGCCGGGATTTGAGCTGCAGTCCCTTCACTTGGCCTAAGGTTTCCTAAGCAGGCAACCTATCTTGAGCTATCTTGCTGGCCCCAGATTTCTGGTTTATTCTGGGTCTTCTATTAAAAGGAGTAAAGAATGTAAAATGCTTGGTGTATTGTGTGAAGCAGATAGATAATGTTAATTAATGATATCCTGAAAGTTTAATATTGAGTGTCCTGAAAGTTTGAAAGCTTTTTATAATTTCAGAGGTATCAATGATGACAAAAAAGCAGTCTAAAAGCTTCATTATTTTATTTTAATAGGGATTTGGTTTTGTACATTTATGTAATGTGGTCTTAATTTTAACATTTTTGTTTGGCCCAGCCAATTACAAATACTACGTGATAACTGAAAATATAAATAAAATCATCAAATACTATTGATTTTAAGTTTGTAGCTTTTATATGTGGGAAACTGATTCAGACTAAGTCTGTAAAAAACAAATCTTTGAGAGTAACTATATTGAAGATATACACTAGACAGTTTGGAGATATACAGGAACAGGCTGCATGGGCCTTACTGTATGAGAGGTGGGGAAGAAAGGGGGTTCTATAATCAACTGCAAAGAAAATATTGTTAGTAGATGAGAGGATGTGAGAAGAGCAGAAAAGAAAAGCTGCTCTCTGGTGATACAGAGCTGCTGTCCTTCCACGTTCGCAGCGTCTTCCCCCTTCCACTACTGCTTTCCTCTTTGTTCACAGAGGACTTTTTCTATTTAGAGCAGATTAGCTTTGCATCACAGATGGTGCCATCTCCCTGAGTGCATTCAGTTTTCTACATGAACGATGTCTTCAATAAGTGAGACTCTCACTGTGTTTTTCTCTGAGTTTATTTAATTCATGCGTATTTTGAATATTTCCACCACTAGAAAATTCACGCATCATGAAGTCTTCATTAGTTTCTGACCACCATTTCTTTTTCTGTCTGAGATCTTGCTCCAAAGGCTCAAAGAAATATCTTTTTTTTTTTTTTTTTTGCCTTAATACTAGCAACTGCACCCTCCAATTTTTCTGTCCAAAATGCCTCTTACAGAAAAGAACATAATGGAAAAAGAAAGAGGTGCCAAAGCAGAAGTGCACTTGACATACTGGATGTAATTTGAGTGCTTCGTGAAATGAAAAGACCTTAGCTCACCTGTGTATAGGCATAGAGAAGTTATGAGTTTTAATAAATATTCTTCTTCCTAGTTCCTTTCAAACTAAACCTCTTCATGCTTTGGGACTGTAAAAGTAGAAAAGACATTAGTAATTTAAAAATCATTAGAATTATTAACATAGTGGAAACCTGTTCTATATTTGTCATTCCACACTGCTTTATATTATCTGCTGTGATCATACTCTGCAGGCATTTGGTTCACTTGGTGAAAAATCACAACAAAATAGATTTTTGATACAGCTGATACAGAACAGAAAGATATTAGACACATGGTAACATGCAGTTATTGATAGGGCTATCAGAAATACAAAGAAAATTTTCAGTAACAGTTTTAAGAGCAGTCATGATTTCATAATTCAATGAATTTACTCATGCATGTGATATTTGACTTTTATTTTCAAATTTAGTTGATATGTTTTATGCCTAAGAAAGCCAGAAATTTTTTTTTTATTATTATTTCTGAGCAAGCAGGTACTGATAATACTATCTCTTCATAATTTTCTTCTCATTTCTATGATAAAATATGTGTTCTTTGTTAAAATTTTCCTGGTCTACTCATATTTTAAGTTTGATCTATTTCTAACTATGGTTATTTATAGTTATCTGTATGTTTTGGACTTCGAAACCAAATAAGATTTCCTACTATTTTAAACTTGCTTACCACATATTTTAAACATTATATTACAAAGCATAATTGTATAAAAAATAAGTTGATAAGTATTTCATTAATATTTCATATTATATGATATTAGAGTATTTTATGCTTCCATTATGAGAAGAACATAATGCAGACACTATTGCTCACGTATAATACAAATAGTTCTTAATAACAAAACAGTCCCTATGTACACTGGTTCTTTCTATTTGATTTTATTGCATTTTCTTTTTCTTTGTACACAGACTGTCTTAGCATACACTCTGGCCATGTCCAACTTTACTGGTAACAAAACACATTAAACAATGACTATTCAAAGAGATTACATCTGGAATTGTCCAGGGTTCTATTTAGAATCAATAGAGATAACCAAGAATAAGTGACCAGTAACTCAGAATCCCAATAGATGACTCAAATCTGAACAATGTGGCTGGCATAATAATGCATTTCCGTGGCCTATATTTTTTAAAAAAGTAATAAGTAAATGACAACAACAAAAGCAGAACTAAACTAAGGGACAGCAAAATGTCATCTAAAGCAAACGAAATAGGAAGAAGTGTGGATCCACGGTGTAGTTAAATATCACTTAACTCAGTCAAATTAAAGCTGCATCAATATTTTCAACTATTCACAACCCCAAAGGCCTTGATTCTCAGCCTCTGACATTCACCTCTAGTGATTTTATTGTTTATAACATGATATGCTTTTAGGAATGAGCACTGAGACATCATTTGCCTGACCTTTACAAAATAACCTTTCAGAACAAAGCCTTTGCCTGGGTGAAGGAAAAACGTTCTATTGGTAATAGATACACTTATCCTATTTCTCCTCATTGGTTTAATTGTTTTTCCATTCAAAAAATGAACACACTTTTCATTAGTAAAGTAGCTTATAAAATTATGGTGACCCTCATGCCTTTACATAATGATGCTCATCGGGTGTCTCAGATTTCATTTGCACACGGAGGAATTCAGGTGAGACAGGATAGCTGATAAAGGTCAGTGTAAAACCCCCCACTTGCTGGATGTCAGTGGCTGTGCCTTCTGTTAGCAAGCATCTCAGCCCATTTATTTTAATTATTGGTCTAAGTTAATAAAATGACAGAGCAAGTTAGATACTTTGTTTCTAATTCCAAATATTTTGAAGTGACGTTTTATGTGTACTACTCATTTCATCCAAAAAGGGAATCAATTTGATAAAAATCTTTGGAAATGTGGCATTAGGAATAAATCTGGAGGAGTAGCAGAGGATTTTATATCATATTCACCTTCTTGCCAATTATAACAAAAATCTATAAGCAAAACTCATTTTAAATATTGGAAGGCACTGGAGAATAGGTACGGGCAGGAAAAAACTTGAAAGATGTAAGCCCCAGGAGCTTCTGGGACTCACAGCTTTTTTTCTGAAGATGAAAAGTAAACTGCCCTGTTCCATGGATTTTCATTTGGGTTTGGGGCACCTGGTTGAACAATGAGAGTAGCATGTTCATGGTGCTGGAAAAAGAGACAAAAATACTGTGGAGGAATCTGGCAGAGTATCAAGTGCCTGGACGTAGTAAGGACTCCAAGATGTGCAGATGTATTGAAAAAAACATCAGATAGAGATTTTAACTTCTGCTTACTGTGGCAAGAGAGGCTCAAAGTTTGAGTTTTGTTCTGTAAGTGTCCTCTGAATTTTCCAAGGTTATCACTTTCAAATGTTATTATCTATGGAAAGTTTTGTCAGGGGAACACTCTTATCACTCATTTTTCTTGTCACAGGGGATAAAAGAAAGACTATGGAAAGAATAGTATGATTAAACCATATTTCTAAAGATTTATCAATCCTTTTGCATTTGTGAAAAAAGAAATAATCTTTGAGAGATCATAACAATCTTATACTTGAATAAGCAATGCATAAACTGCGCTCCCGCAAGTAAGTCTTGTTACCTGAGACACACAGTTTCATTTAGTGTCTCTGTGCTTCTCGACACTTTTGGAGCCATTGTGTGTCATCATCATATGCCCCAAGATTCTGCTTTATCTCAGTCAGTAGGGTAAGTGCTATTTTCATTATGCAATCATGAAGGCCGTAGCAGAAATTATAAAATTCTCACATTTAAGGACCAGGCTACAAGGCATTTCATGTAGCCACAAGGAGATGCTCTATTCTTGGGCTGATGTCTTAGTGCTCCATTTCTGAGCCTTCATCTTCCCTTTGCTTGCTTTCTAATATTGTATTTTATTTCCCTGTTTCTCTGATTTGAAGAGGTAGTGACCTATTTAACAATATATAGATTTGGCAGCCGTGAGGAATTATGCTATGAATTCAGCTCCTCCTTAAATCCCTTTATCCAAAGGCTAACACCACTTTTAGGTTGACATGCATCCTTGCAACCTGCCTTTGTTGGCATATTCCAGAGCAATCACTGACCTACACTGAAATATTCTTGGGCCATTCTGGCTTCCACTCTGACTTTTGGAACCTAAATTTCCAACTCTTCTTTAGAAGCCAGTAATGCTTTCATAGTTAACCATTTCTAAAAGCCTTCTATTTATAATTCTGTATGTAGTTCACTTGTCTGCAGTTTTTGTCTTGACCCTGTAGATACACCCATCATGCTCTCTCCCTTTTATGTGAGCTTTTGAGATTTAAAAAACAAAGTTCCCCAGAGAAAATACAGACAATATGCTCAATAAGTTTTAGCAAAGACAATTAAAAATAAACACTTTTATTAGAAAAATTCAAGTTAATGTTAAAGTTACTGAAAACAAAAACAAAACAAAAAAGCCCCTCAAGTTAATTCCAAAATATTTGCAAGGAATTCTGTATTTTATAAAGAAAAAATATTTTATTATTAAGAAAAATAAATATTACAATACCAAAGATATACATTATGTGAAATGCTAGTATGCGAATAAAAAGATAACATTTTAAATTATCAGCATTAGTAAATTTGTTTTTATTGGTAAATAATCTTTTTCATGTTTCAAATTGCAGACATCATCTTAAGGAAACACCATCTTCAACAGTCCGTGTGGGACTGATCTGAATGGGGACTTCCCCACCAAAAAAAACACATTATTGAGAACAAGAGAAGGGTATTTCCAAAATTCTGAGATCTCAAAATTCTGAAGTCTCAAGATATAATCCAAGAGAGGAATTAAAATCCACAAAATGTTGATAGGAAAATAATGATGCAATGGAAGACGGAAAAATTCCAAGAAATGCAGAAAATCACCATATGCTTGAACACTCTGTAAGCAATATAATTATAAAACTGAGTTATTGTTATATGAGTCCCTTTATTTTTTTCTATAGAAAGTTTATAAGATAAGTAATTTCAATTGTATTTACTCTTTTAACCTAGAAAATGCTTATAAAAGTAATGACGAAACACATGCAAGGACTGATAGAGGTATGATTCCAAGTAGGAGCTTTAGTTGGTGCATGTTACGAGAACATTTGGCCTCACACATACATAACTGTGTTTAAAATGTCACAGTGTTAGAGATGTGATTTCAGGAATTTTGACAAAGTTCAGCAGCCTTATCTAATTATAAAAATGTTACATAATTATACGTACACATTTACTACTACTAGTTTAGTATTAACTCTAGGCAAAACCAGGTAGAATCATAGTTGCATAACTTGATAATATAAAAGCAATGTAGAGATGAATGTTTAGAAGATAGCTGAGGTGTAATTTGTTACCTTTATTTAGTTTTTTTTTTTTTTTTTTTTTTTTTTTTTTTTTTTTTTTTTTTTTTTTTTTTTTTTTTTTTTTTTTTTTGTATTTAGCACCGGGTCTACAGGGTATAACTGAACACATCAGACTTGTAATGATCCTTCTGTTTTCAGCCTTCCAAGTGCTGGGATTATAGGTATGCACTACTACACCCAGTTTCAATCATCTTTGTGTGCCCCAGAGGCAGGGTTGGTATGGCACTCGGGGCATCCAATCCCAGCCGTTGTGCTCTGCCTAAGCAGGTGCTTTAATCCACTGAATTATCAGGCTGGCCTGAGATATGATTATTGGAAGGATTCTAATCCTTCAACTTAGATGAATATTCACTTTCTGAAATATGGACATGCAAGTGTATGATATAGCTGTAAATTACCTAGTAAAATAATGAATAATATGACCAATAAAATGATCTGTGAGACAAAGGTCTTCTATCTAGAATTTATAAAGAACTAAAAACCATCAGGGTACCAAAATTCAAAGATCCAGTCCAGAAATGCGCATCTGAGATGAACAAATTCTTCTCAGAGAAAGAAATTTAGCAAGCCTACAAATACATGAAGAAATGCTCCATATTGCTAGCTATTCGTGAAATGTAAATCAAAACAATACTTAGATACCAACTGACCCCAGCAAGAATGGCTACCATAAAGAAATCAACCAACAACAAATGTTGGAGAGACTGTGGGGGAAGAGGCATACTTCACTGTTGGTGGGAATGCAGACTGGTGCAACCATTGTGGAAAGCAGTATGGAGACTTCTTAAAAAACTAGTACTGGAAATCCCATTCAATCGAGCTATCCCCCTACTGGGAATTTTCCCAGAAGAACTAAAAACATCATATCATAGTGACATCTGTACACCTATGTTCATAGCAGCACTATTTGTGATATCCAAATCTTGGGAACAACCAAAATGTCCATCATTTGAAGAATGGTTGAAAAAGATGTAGTATTTTCATAAAATGAAATATAATTCAGCTATAAGGAATGATAAACTGAAGATTTCATATATAAGTGGATGTATCTTGAACATATACTCATAAGTGAAATAAACCAGACCTACATATGCAAATATTGTATAGTCTCCCTAGTGTAAGGACTCAAAAAAAGAAAATAAATAAATAACTTTTGGGGAGGTAGCAGAAGTCAAACTCAGGATCTTGCATTTTCTGCATCCTCAACCCCTATAATTTTTTTTAGAAGAGTGACTTAAATATAATATGCATTTGGAAGAGTTAAAAAATTAAAGTTTATTGAAAGTGTTAATGTTTAATTACTTGACCAATCTTACATACCTATATCTATTAATCTAAACAGATTTGATGATTAAAATATGTAATACAACCACTGTTAAATTTTTGTTTTTGTTTTGAAATTCTGTATTATATGTACTCTTGCTTGTTACTGTTTTTCTATCTTTGTTTCTGCTATTTTTACTCTTTAAAATAAAAATTTCAAATATTCAAGAAATGATCTGTGAAAGATCAGGAAGTTTCTGTGGAAGTAGTAGTGTTATATAATAGAAATGACAGCACTTAGAATTACATTATTAGCCGACATAAAAATTACTATAAGAAATGATTAGAGCTTAATTTTTATCCCTTGGGGTGTTGGGGAGAGAGTACCTGTAATGTTAGATCATTTTTTTGTCATTTAATACCTTAATGGATTATTTAATTATCTTATCTATTCCATAGATAAAATTTCTTATTAATTCAAATGCATTCTGCTATGAATAGATATAAATTTAATTACCAAAATGTATATATTTAAATACAATGATTAATTAAATTAATTACTTGGAACTTTAACAGAGTCTTCCAAATCCTGAGTTTGGAAGTAACAGTTTTTATGATTGCAGAAACTCCATACCTCTCTTATGATAGACAGCACCCATATCTGATGAAGAATTAAAATGTATTTATGGCACTATTTGATTGTATAGTTTCTTGAAATTTATTTAACTGGAGAGGTTAACAATCACCTTGTAAACTGAGAGAGCAACCTTCCATGGTAGCAGGCAGAGGGCAAGAATGCTGGGAGAGAGCTTGCTGCTGCTCCAGCAGCTAACTTCTCTTCCTACCTTACATGGAAATGCAGATCATCTGTGCCAGGGGAGAGGCTGTACCCATTTCCACAATAATCAATTACAAATTCCACGAGCCACCCAACCCCACGACTGCATGAGGCTTTGGGGGGACACCTATGCACAAACCATAACTCATTCCAATTCCTATTTTGGGTGGAGTCCCCATTTTCTTTCTTGCTTGCTTGCTATGTTTTTTGGCCACAGAGTCTCACTATATATTTCAAGCTGGCCTTGAGTTCGCTTTGTAGTCCAGGCTGGTCTCAACGTCTCTACAATTTTCCTTTCTTAGTCTTCTGAGTGCTGGGATTACAGGCATATGTCACCATATCCAGCTTTCCTTCATTTTTAGTCTATAATGATGTGCCACATAATTATATTTTGATCTGTGAAATACTACATATATAATGTTGATTTCTATCGGACTACAATGCAATTCAAACATTCTTGCCATCCAGTGTCGTCACATTAAATCACAGCGCTTCCAGTTGTAGAAAAGCATAGCACATGCAGTTATGTATATAGTACAAGATACTTAAGAATGGCAATAAGCAACTTTCTTTTTTTTTCTTTTTTTTTTTTCAGTACCAGGGATAGAGGGATGGAACTCAGGACCTTGTCTTGCTAGACAGTTGCTTACACCACTGAGCTACCTCCTGGCCCTTATTCTTTAACAACAATATCTCTTAGCTATGAGTTCATTAGCAATGTGGTAACCCTACACATAGGCTGGCTAGGGCTTCCAGGACTCAGTGTTCTCAACTAACAGGTTTTTTTTCTTTCGGCTTTTAGAGTTTGGAGGTCTAGGATCAAGACATGCACAAACATGGTTTCTTTTGTGGTCTTCCTTGGTGGCTATAAATGCTGCCTCCTCACATGGCTGTGTCTCTGTGCACCCATTCCTGCCCTTGTCTGTCTCTGTGCCTGTCTGTCTCTTTGCCTCTGTCTCTCACTCACTCTGTCTCTCTTTATCAGCACCCAGTGTGTTATAGCATCCTGTGCAGTATGCATGAGATAGAAGATCTTCGTGCATAACGTCTTTCTAGTCTCTATATATTACTCTGTAATTTATAACTAAAAGCATCTAACATCAAGTCAAAGACTGGAAAATGAAGGTAAGAATTTTTCCAGGGAGCATTTTGCTGTTAAAGTGAAAAATCAGATTTTCACTGAAATCAGGATTTCATAAATTTGTAATTCCCCCAACACTCCTTTCCCTTCCTTGTTTACATTTTCTTTTGTGTCTTTTTCTTTCCATTTTTTTCCTCCCTCTACCTCTTTGTTCCTCCCCTCCTCCTTTGTTCCTTCCCTTTCTTCTTTCTCCTTCATTTTCTTCTTTTCCCTCTCTGTCCTTCCTTCTTCCCATTCTCTGCTCATTATAATTTGTTTGGCAGTACGCTGAGAATCATGTTCAATAATACGGTGAAGAGCCGGGCGTGGTGGCGCACGCCTGTAATCCCAGCACTTGGGAGGCTGAGGCAGGAGGATCGGTGCGAGTTTGAGACCAGCCTGGGCTACCAAAGTGAGCTCAAGGCCAGCCTGAACTGCATAGTGAGACCCTGTCTCACAAAGACCAAAAAAAAAAAAAAAAAAAAAAAAAAAAAAAAAAAAAAAAAAAAAAAAAAAAAAAAAAAAAAAAAAAAAAAAAAAAAAAAAAAAAAAAAAAAAAAATACTACGGTGAAGAAGTTGAAGCGAGAACTTCTGAGTAAGGAAAAGGCTAAGAAAGGCAGGAGAAAGAAGGATGCTAGAGCTGGCAGTGGAGACAGAGTTTCTGGACGGTTGAAAGAGAAGATAAGATGGTGCTAAAGGACCCAGAGAGGCTGTAAAGCCTCATCCTTGTGAAATTTTGTAGGGTGCGGCAAAGATTTAAAGTATGCAAGAGGAGCTAATGCTGAAGAAGATGAGAGAAATTTGTCTCTTTAATAATAAAGAGAAATTATGCATGAACTTAGAATCTGTTACTTGCAAACACGTAGAAAATTAAATCTGTGATGGTTCTAGTCTGATTATTGTTGTGCCTTATTGAGTAGATAGAAGAGCTATAGTTAATAATTGATGCATAATTGAAGAAAACATAGTGATGAACAAGGAGAGCAGAGCTAAAGGGCAGGATAAATTTAGCATTGATGGCTCACAGAAAGGTCATGTCTTACTGTTAGTTTTAAATGAGTTTCACAGATTGCTTTGTGGGAAAGTGGCTGGGGAGAGTATATTTTCCTTGGTCTTCGACCAAGGGATGGAGAGTCACGATGGACAATGACAGTATTTTTATGCTATTATGTTATGGTGAACAATGGCACCCACAAGCTATTTTGTCAGATAACAAAAGGAATATATCTTAGATTGCAGACAAAAAAAGTTGTACAGATTTAAGAGAAAGCTATGCAGTACAAAAAAGATATGTTTAATAAAGATCACGGAAAACAACATGTGGCTGACTGGTAAATAGCACGTTAATTTGTGTTTAAAATACAAATTACTATCTCTCTGACCCATAAAAAATAACAGATTCCCTTTTTCCCTTATTTCAGATAGCTGAAGGTGAAGCTTTTCTGTGCTCGAAGGAAATCCCTTTACATATTAGTTAAGCCACGTAAATGATTATGAAATGAAGAATGTTTTATTGGGGGCTTTGAATGTTTAAATGTGGAATAAGAGTGTCTTTTAACAAAGCACTTTCAAAGTAATATTTAACAAAGAATGGTAGAACTGGGGCCAGGGAAACATCTCAGTGCTCTAATTGCCTGCCTGGCAAGCACAAGGACCAGGTACCACAGGTATGTGGTGTCAGCCCCACGCTAAGCTGGTCAGCAAAACTGGGCTTGATGGTTGTGTTAGTTACTTTTTACTCATTGCTGGGCTAAATACACGACACTCAAAATGAAGGAAGGAAAGGTTTATTTAGCTCACAGTTGTCGGAGATTTCAGTCCATATTCGGCTGGCCCAAGGCAGAAAGGCACAATACAGAGGCCAGAAGTTCGTGGTGGTGGAACAGCAACAAAACGGTGACAGAGGCAACCAACCAATCAGGGCAGCAGAGCAACAGCTCGAGTCCGTCTCTCTCTATATTACATTGTGGCTCTCCTCGTCAACCTATCCACCTTAGGCTACAACCATAATCCCAGAAGTACTCAGACCCATAATCTTATCAGTACTAAAACACATAATCCCAGGGCTCATGAGGTGAGTCTTAAACTCTAGAAGTCCTCGCCCAATGACTGCATGAAGTTTTGTGGGGACAACTAGACATAACGCATAACAGTGGTGCGCACCTGTAATAGTAATGCTGGGGAGACTGAGACAGGTGGATCACTATGGATGTGAGCTGTGTAGTAAGACCCTCTACGGAATAAACAAACAAACAAACCAACAAATAAATAAATAAAATATAAATTTTTTTTAAAGCAGAGCTTTTGGAGTAAACAGATGCACATTTCCCCCTCATCAACAAATGTGGGAACATTCCCTGGATAATATACTGTGTCGGTATAAAAGTGAGTGACAGCTACAGAGAGCCAAGTATAAGATTTTATGAAATTAACCAAGTCTGTGTATTTAGCAATAAGATAAGATTGCAGAGATTTAGAAGATTGCATATCTGAATTGTCTTCAGAACGTATGTATGAAGTGAAAAAAATGATGGCACGTAGCATAGGCAGTCAATTTCCTACACTATTTGATAAAACAATAGAGAGTTCAGAGATTTTGTTTATTCCAATAGACATCTTATTGTGTATTTGAAGTATGGTATTTGAAGAAGAATCAGATAAAACAAGTTTTTTAAAAAAATCCCCTGATATGGAGAAAAGTCGTGTCACACTCTTTACTTAGAGTGGGATAAACAAGCAACAAGAGTTTGACATTTATTCTGAGGTTTTGATAGGCTTTGAAGAAAACAATGCTCAGGAGAAAGTAGCAACTGGCTACCGGTAAAGATGATGTTTCTGGAATCATGCAGAGGAAAGCGGGCACTGCAGCAGAGAATCCTGGGGAAAACCACACAGGTCCTGGAAGACCGGAGCAGTTATGTGTGTCAAACCAACACACGACGTTAATAATGATGTTACTCTAACATTTATGACACTGTGGCTGCAGAACTACAGTCTACAGCATTCAATAGAAAAAGAATTACTCATAATGGGGACATTTAAAGATTAGATTGCTCCACTGAGTCCTTTCACATTCTTACAGCTTTTTTTTTTTTAATGTATTTTGATTCTTACTGGGCTTTTTGGTCTCTTGTAATCAAATAGTTGTTCTTTCATTAAAATCCATTTATTTACTGTATTTGTTTATAAACACTGCTTATGCATTCTGGAATATTATATCACTACTAACATGATAGCAATAATAAATACGAGTACAAATGTAGTTCTCAGAAAATAAGAAGAGAAGATTGTCCACATATTTAGTTAAACTATTGATTCTTTGGAATCAGTGAATTGTCTCATGCAGTGAATACCTAAAAATGTAAGGGATTTATGTTTGCTATCAGAATTTATGCTATTATTGATAAGCCAATATAGTCTTAGTGATTTATAGTTATACTTTATAACCATTGCAGCTGTGCAGTGGAATATCTGATGGGAAGTCTTTGGTGGTATGAGACATATTAATCTTTTCTGATTAAAGTTAATAGATCTCCTATTTTATATAAAGAAATTAATAGTGGTTGATCAAACTTGTAAGCTTGTGTGGGTAATCATTAACTACAATATAGTCAGTCTCTTCTTATATGTGTGGGTCTTTTGTTTTTCTCTCTCAACCTTACCTTTTATTTTGATTCAGGTTCTTATGAACTAGTATTACATGCAAGCCAGAGTCTCTAAATCCCTGAGTTATTTGAATATTTACTTTGCTGCCATGGCAATGAAATGACCATCTGCATCTATGCGATAATCCAAGAGAAGGAATCATCACATATACTTTTGATTTTTTGTTTCTTCAGTGGGTTTTTATTTTATTTTCTTGTTTTTATTTACCGGTTTACTTATTTTCATTTTCATTAAGGTGCTCCAATTAATGTCCTGTTTTATTGCAGAAAACCAGTGAAGAATCTATGACTTCTATGATTTGCCATGTCTCATTTCTGGAAATCACACCTGGAGTCTTCCCAATGAGGTGGATAAAGTGCAGGAATGGCCTACTCTTCATAACCAACTTTAGGCCTACTGGTAACACAGTGATACAGTTGCAAAATCAAGAAAAAAATTATATTTATCACATAACTTATCTCACTGAAGAGGTACAGGTCAAAATCAGCTAAAGGAAAAACAAATGCCATAAAGTCCAAGTGAAATCAAAAGAACACTTCCAGATATTTGCTTTCAGTGCAGGCCCAGAAGGAAGTGCTTTTCTCAGTGTGTGCCAACCCAGTGAGGTACTGCTGACCAGAAATGTTTACCTGATCTTGGCTATCCCAGATTTTGTTACAGACACAACTGACAAATTCAGTCTTACACTCAGAGGGGGGAAAAAATCTAGCTATCTCTATAAGTCACATTGTGTCATACGGACCAGAAACCCTGGTCATTGCTGTGAAACTGAAGGCCTCAAGCATACCAGCATGCTCTTATTAGATATCTCTTTTGGGATTCAGCCACAGGTAAGGCATAAAGTAATCTTTTTTTGGAGTGTACGGGGTTTGAACAGCAAAAGCTTTGCAAGGTTAACGCTTGTCTACCCAATTGGTACAACTACCATTTGACCTTTAGAGATGTCACAGTCACTCCCAATAGCTTCATTCTTGCTGCCTGTTACATTAAACAAAAACCACATTGGCTCTGGTGCTCCATAACTATAATTTGGCCCCTCGTATTCAAGTAACCTATTATCTATATCAAGGTCAAATTGTAAACCTCAGTAACATATGTTACCTTTGTTTCTAACACACACAAGGCATTGGTTGGAAATGTCTTTGAAGGCATTAATGCTTCACTGCTAATGTTTTTCTCAGTATCGTAGTGGAAGGTTGTTACCAAGTCTCTCTGTGGATATATTTGTGTACATGAATATTTGTTAGGACCAAATGTAGCTCACAGATGGAAAGTCTACTTCATTATTTTTATTCTCTTAAGATTTTATTTTCATTCTTGCCCTTAGCCTTCATAACTCCAGAAATTTTCACTATATTGGAAGTACACTGATGCTGAGTTCAATTTTCAGTCAACAAAGGTGGCCGTTAGGGCAGTTTGCTACTCTGTGGATAACAGAACAAGTGTGGTGTCTGGTGAGCAACACCACATTGATATATTTATAAAGATCTAACAACATTTTATATCCTTCTTAGACTGTGTCTTAGCATTTATGCCCACACATGGTCCACAAGTCTCCAGTGGTCATATCTTCAGAGTTTTGAAGCATAAACTATTTTACCCCACGTTAGACTTTAGCAGACTTTCAACCTCTGGAATAGACTGAAATATCATGGCAGCTGTCAGCCAGAATGTGATGAGGGCCTTTAGGAGCAGGATCTGATCAGGATAGACATCTCTTGGGAAACTGATTTACCTTAGTGATATTGCTGTGTAGAGAATAATTTAGGATAATTTAGGGACTAGGTTATAGCTAAAAGAGCAGAGCATGTGATTTGTGTGAAAGGGGCACTGGGGTTCAGTCTCCAGCAATCTTTCTTTCCCCCATCAAAACAATTATGTCATAATCTGATATATAAGCATATATATATATATATATATATATATATAATATATATATATAATTTAACTTTCATCGTAAGTACCAGCCAGATAGCTCAGCGGACTAAAGCACCTGCTTAGACAGAGCGCAGTGGCCAGGGTTCAATTTTCCGTGTTATGCCACGCAGGCCCCGCCCACTGGGCATGCTGAGACAGCAATTGAGACTAGCGTAGTGACGCAAGCCTATAATCCCATCACTTGGGAGATTGAAAACAGGACAATCAGTACGAGTCCAATCTACATGGTGAGACCCTGTAGATCCTGTAGTAAATACATTAAAAAAAAAAAAAAAAACCTTTCATCATAATTCTGAATCCAACTAAATGACCTCTATGCCTGATTTCACCAAGATTTGTTCTGCTGCACTGTGCACCAGGACTTTTTTTTTGGTGTTGTTCTTTGGTGTTTTGTTCTGCTATCCTGAGAACCACTTTACTTTAGGAACATGCCACAAATTATTATCTATTCTCATTTTGATGATTATGTGATGAATTTCAGTTTTTGTTATTATGAATACAGCATAATTACATGAAAGTCTGTGTAGATGCTCATTTGTAACTCTCTGGAGAAAATATACAGCAGTAAATTTTCTGGATAGTAGAGTTATATGTACAGCAAACTTAATCACAGCTCTGTGAGATGCTTATACCTTGTACACTTGTGTCAGAAATGTGCAAGGGTCCTATTTGCTCTAAATCTTCACTAACACCTAGAACTGCCAGAGGTTTTTTTTTTGTTTGTTTGTTTAAATGGTCATTGTTGTGGGAATAAAATGACATCTCATTAAAATTTTAATTTGTATTTCTTTGATGACCAAAATTAAGTGCAGATGTCTTCTTTACACATTGATTTTATCTCATTATGGTTTCATCTATTTTTGAGTTGTTATTGACGAGGAGTTCACATATTTATTAGAGCCCCACGCAAACCTTGACCATGACACAGTCATGAATTTGTGGTCTAAAGCTCTGGAAATCATTGTTAAATTCTTTCACTTGTCTAGCATATCCATAAACACCAATCATACACCCCACTCAACTCTTTGCAGACTTTGATACTGCCATAGAATAAAGTTGATTAACCACTTACATTCTTTAGATATTTGCTTTGTAGTATAAGCTTCATTTTAATAAGTTATAGGTGATTTTCTAATTAGTCCTAATGTAATTATGTGTGTGTTACTAAAACACTGTTTACCATTACACTAGAGACCAAGAGTTAAGCTAAAATAATTATGTAGCTTCATATTTTCGTATGTGATTCTACATACAGTTTTTCCTTGCACTGAGCGTATATAAACTTCTATTGCTTACACAATGGAGTATTAGGAAAGATAAACTTGAAGCTTTCGTAGGTAAATGGATGCAGCTAGAGGCCATACTCAGAAGTGAAATAAATCACAACCATATCTGTAAACATCATATTGTCTCTCTAGTGTAAGAACCTGAAAAGGTAAATAAAATTTGAAAGGTACAATTAAAAAAAAAATCTATGCTACAAACATCATGTATGCCCTCTCCATATCTTCTTGAACCTTGTCATGGGAGTGCATTATGGAAATAGCTGTCATGTTCTTTAAGGGTTCCCTGGAGACCACAAATCTCTCTGCCAGCATAGCTTTTTGTTTTGTTTTTCTTTCTTGGTACCAGGGATTGAACTCAGGACCTTGCACTTGCCAGGCAAGCACTTATTCCTCTGAGTTGCCTTCCCAGCCCTGAATAGCTTTTAAGAAGGATTAGAAATATTAATGTTTGTGGTCAATCACCACCATCCAATTACTGACAGAAGTTGTATGTCAATATATCATTTAACTTGTCTCTTAACTGAGGTATTGCTGAGGCCTATGCTCTCTGCACTGATTCCCAGAGTTCCACAACAGATTAATCTCCCATGACAGAAAATGTCTTGATAAGTCATCACCAGCCATTGTTCTTTCTTATCTATTTTTTTTTTTCAAAATTTGACAAGTGTTTCCTGAGGTGGCCTCTACTATCCTTTATTGGCAAAAACTAAAAGGTACAGAATATAAAAATAAGAAATGCAATTTGAATAATGTTCAAATTTTAAGCAAGACAATTTCTAAATTGTATGTAATTAAAATAATATTAATCATTAAAGCTATATCCCTTGGCTATTTTATTTTCTTGCCAGTAGAATTTGATAACTATCTGGAGGAGAAGCCTGGAGCACAGGTACAAATTATAACAGATTGTGTTATGACTCATTATACAAGGAAAACGGAAACAGAAAAGATCATATCCTCTGAGTGCTTTGATAACAAAGGTACCGTGTGAGAAATGTATGATAATTGTCAGATGATAATGTTCTGACGCATCTTCAGTAGCATTTGAATGCTCTTTATGCTTGACCCCTAGACTTGACATTTGCCAGGCTGGGTTTCACTTTGACTTCTTTTCTCTTCTCCATCCACTATTCTCCCCTTTTGGAATAGGAATGTGCCTTGTGCCACTGCACCATTAAATTGACCAAAACATTGATAGCCTTTGCATTTTAAAAATAACCTATTTCAGTAAAAGATACACTGAAAATATTCCCTTTAAAATACTGCCCTTGGAACACACTTACTCCACCAATCTTGCCACTTTCTTATGCAGTTCTCGAAGCCTTCTTTGTGACAACATTTATCAGACACAACAAAAATCAGTGATTTTCATTGTAATTCTGCTACTGTCTAGTACTTGTAAAAACTCAATGATAAGTCTTTATTTACATTTTCTGCTAGAACTGTCACTGTGAAACTTTTTTTTTTTTTTCCAGTCCTGATGTAAGCCAGTAAGCCAGGCAAGTGCTTATTCTAGGGAGCTATCTTCCTGACCTTCACTATGAAAGTTTTGACTTTTCCCCAATGTCAAAATGAATAGTTAAGTTCATTAATAGTATAAAAGTTAGAATTGATTCAGGACCTCTAGGTAACCTTAAAAGCACAAGAGAAGGTAGGAAGAGACTTCCAGAACTACACCAGAAAGTACCTGTAATGGTAGGATAAGAGGATTCCAAACAAAAGGAATATCCTAGGGTGATTACTGACAATGCATTTCCTATACTAACTTTTTTTTTTTTTACTTTGGTTTGTGTTTAACTTTTAATTGTATGTGCTTACAGTACATATGTATTATGAGGAGCTGGTACATGTATACAACATATATATATTCTCTATGTTTCTGTTATTCATTGCCTTCCAAATTTCTGTTGTGAAAGCTTTCAGACACGTGGTCCAGTTGAGAGACTGAATCCCTGATGTCCTCCACCAGCATTCAGCAATTGTTGTTTTTTTTTTTTAATTTATTTTTTAAATTTAATACTTTTATTGTTTAAATTTAACAATGGTTATGTTACATATTTTCATCATCAGATCTGATCCTATAATAACTTAACTTTTTGAATTTAAGCACACATTTTATCTTTCAATCATGGCATGTAGCTTCCCTATTTTTTGCAGAGCTCACGGATAATCATTTGACTTCAGCCTTATGAAGACTTTGAATTTTGAAAAATGCTATAAGTGTTGAGACTTTTAAAGAAGGAAACAGTGAATGTTTTGTAGTGCGCAGAATAGTGATATCTTGTTAGCTTGGAAATACAAATGTGGTGTTATCTTTCTATAGAGAGTAAATATGGGTTAAAGAGATGTGTGTCTTATTGTCAAGTTAACAAATGGTGAATTGGATCCCAATGATGATATAACAAGTGGCCTAGATTTAGAAATGTCCAGTGGATAAGTAAATCACACTTCAGAGTTTCTAGGTGAGTCATGGAGGGCTCATCTTGGTGCTATGTGCAATGCTTGGAATTATCCTTTTTGGGGCTTTGCTCTGCTTTGCAGGTCCAGTTAACTCTGGCCCTCTTCTGCCATGATGTTTCCTCAGAAGACACATCAGGCCTCTTCTCCTGTAAGCAATGCGTATCAGCTGTCATGTGTCAGGGACAGGAAGGCCGACTAAACGGACTACAATTATGTATTCATTCATTATTAGATTTTGCTTGCTTTGAATATATTCAGTAATGGAAGTTTGGGTTCATATAATAATTCTGTTTATGCTTTGGAAAACGGCTGTATCGTTTTCCATTACAGCTATATAGGTTTGTAGCTCCACCAACAGCACACAAGCACTTTCTTGACTCCACATATTCCCTGGAAATTTCTCTCTCTCTCTCTCTTTTTATTATTAATAACAAGTCTTACTAAAGTGAAGCAATATCTCATTATGTCTTTGATTTTGATTTGTCAAATGACTAATAGTTAATATAATTTTTTAGTCATGTACCTTATTCGTCATATTTTCTTTAGAAAGCTATTATCTATTTTTTTCAATTTAGAGTTCTTTTGTGATTGAGTTTTTGGACTTCCTTATATAATTTGGATGTCATTTAATCTTGACTGAGTTCTGTAAATTTGCAGTGATTCCATCTCATTTTTCTGCATGTAAATACCCAGTTTAGTATCATTTACTGAAAACACTGTCTTTTTTATATTGCGTGTTCTTCATGTATTTGTGCATAAGCAGTTGGATGATATGTGTTTCTATTCCTAGACTATTTATTCCATTCCACTGGCTTATGTGTCTATAATTATGCCAACAGCATAGTCTTTTAATTACTACTGTTCTGTAGTAGATTTTGATATCAGGTGATATGATGCCTGGTTGCTTTGTTCTTTTTGGTGCAAATGAAAAGGTTTATTTTTGTGGTTCCATATCAATTTTAAGATTGTTTTAACTCTGCAATGAATGTCATTGATATTTTGATAGGAATTAGATTCAACATAGCCACTTTGGTTAGTATGAACATTTTAACAATATTTACTATTCTAAGCTATAGACACAGGTTATCTTTTCTCTGCATTGCTTTTCTTCTCTTCAAAGAGATCTTTCACCTTTCTCATTCCCAGATATTCTCTGTGTGTCTCCTGTAAATGAGAAATTTTTTCTTGCTTTCTAGTTCATGTAATTCCTTATTGTTGTCTAGATACAGTATAAATTTGTATTGATCTTTTTAGGCTATAAATTTGCTAAACTTAGCCAGGCATGGTGGCACACAACTGTAATCCAGCACTTGGGAGGCTGAGGTAGGAGGATCAGTGCGAGTTCGAGAACAGCCCGGGCTACTAAAGTGAACTCTAGGCCAGCCTGAACTACATAGCGAGACCCTGTCTCAAAAAGACAAAAATAAAATAAATTTGCTAAATTTGTTTATTAGCCTTAATCACTGATTTGATGGAGATTTGCTGGTTCCCTATATGCAAATCATGTTGTTCTCACATACTGAAGATATCACTTCCTCTTTTCTAATTTAGATAACTTTATTGTTTACTCTGACTGATTTACTTTGAGGAGAAATTCTATTACAGGCGGACTGGGGAAATATCTCTGTGGCACAGCCTGCCTGGCAAGTGCAAGGTCATGAATTCAAACCCTAGTTCTGCCAAAACAAACAGACAAACAAAAAACAAACAAAGTAAAAAAACCCACAAATTCTAGTGAGTACAGAGTCGAATAGAATTGATGAAATTTAGTGTCTTTGTCACGTTATTCCTCTTGCTGAGAAAATTGTCTGCTTTTCCTCACTAAGTTTTTTGTGTTCTGTTGATTTATTGGATAAGGCCTTAATTTTACCAAGGTAGGCTTCTTCTATGCACAATTTGCTCCATGTTTTTATTTTGAATGTTCAATTTTAATTCATTTGTTTTCCTATATCGATTGAGAGTAACATGCAGTTTTTGCCCTTTACTGTGTTAAAGTGGTATATTGTCTTTACTGCTTTGTACATCTTTACTTCCCCTCAATTAATGCTGCCTCACCATTCTAATGATTTTATTTTTATTTTTATTTAGGTTATAGCCAGCTTGGCCTGTGCTGGGGGTAGGGCTGGTGCAGCATGTGGTGCTGAGGATCAAATCGTGGTTCCTGTGGTTGCCTAAGCTTGCCTAAGCAGTTGCTTGAGACCACTCAGTTATCTCGCCAGCCCTCTAATCTTTTTAAAAGCACATAAGTTCAACTTTCTAGTATTTTGTTGATAACTTTTGCGTGTTTATTCATCAAGGCTGTTCGCCTGTATCTATCTATTTTTATTGTACCCTTTTGATATCAGAGCAGGGCTGACCTATTACATTTAAATTTTCTTCCTTTAATTTTTAATTATAATTTAAGAAATGGGTATACTGTTGTGTTTTTGTACTTCAGGTATTGCATGTTTTGTTTCCATTTTTGTTTTAGCTCTTTTTAAAAATTCTTGTTTTCATTTTCAACCCAGTGACTGACACTTGGATCTCAAGTGCCATTTCTACATATTTGTATATGTTCTGAGGTTTCTTTTGTGATTGTTTATAACTTTATTTCATTTTGATCCTTATGATAGTTAATATGATTTGTACTTTTTAAAGTTATGGTGATTTATTTTATGATATTATATGGAATGCCATATCATTTAGTCTATTATCTATGGCTTACTGAGGAGAGTATTCTACATTTGATTCATAGAGTGTTGTATAGACAATTATCAGATATTTTTGGTATAGAATACAACTCCTGTCTCCTTGTTAATTTTCTGTCTAGAGGATCTGCCAGTTATTGGAAATGGCTTGTTAAAATGTTTTCTATTATATTGAAATATATCTCTCTGTTTAGATCTATTAACTATATATATATATATATATATATATATATATATATATATATGCAATTTAGAATTGCTATTTCTTCTGACTAAGTTGACCTCTTTTTCATTATCAATTGGTTTTCCTTATCCCTTTCTAGTATTTTTAACTTGACAACTACTTCATGCGATATAAATGTCACTGCTCTTGCTTTGTTTTAGGTTTACTTTATCTCATTTTATAGACATTCAATTCATGCACTGTTTGCAACATACGAAATAAATGTCATAGCACTCTGAAGCTTTCCTAGTGTTGAATTTTTTCCTTTCAAAATTTTCTTCTTAGTCTCTTTCTTTTCTTTTTTTTTTCTTGTAGTACCAGGGATCAAACTCAGGACCTTGGGCTTGCCAGGCAAGTGCTTATTCCACTGAGCTATCTCCCCAACCCCAAACTCTTTCAATTTGAAACATTCCCATTAGAATTTCTTTCAGTATTTTTGGTGGTACTGCGATCACATTATATACTTTTCATTTTCTCTTGTCATTGGAAAATTTTTTTAATCTTCAGCCTTTGTGAGATTGATTTTAATGTAGTATAATTAAGTCCAAGTTCTTTAACCCTATTCATATTTTTATGTGAATTATATTAAAGAAAATAATATTTAATGTAGTCATGTGGTTTCATCTAATGTAACAAAGTATTTTCCCATGAAGTAGCCCCACTGAGCTTAATTAATTACAGAGTTAATTATAATTGTGAACACAATGAACCATTTATTCTTAAACATACAGATATAATAAACACATGAATAAATATAAACGAATGTTTATTAATATGTATGGTGTAGACTATTATCATAGAAATGACTTTTACTTAAGTACTTAAAAATATTTATTCCCACATATGGTTTCTGAAGCAGGGCATCTGTAAACACTCAGATTACAAATCAGATTACATAGAGTGTGATAATTTATGCACCTTGGAAGTTAGGAACACAGCCCACTTATCCGGCTTTTCTTTATGACACTGATTGTAAGTTTAGGAGGCTGCAAACATGATTTTCAGCTTTGAAATTTCATTTTCAATGATCATAAAATTAATTGAAACTTTTAAACTCACAGCTTTTGTTTTTCACAAGGAGACTGTATGAGCTAAGGTCAGTCAAGAAGAGATGTAGGGTAAAGCCTATAAATGTTTTAAAGATGGACTTTCTAGACTAGCTCCACCCATAGAGTCACAGACAGTATTCTTTACAATACTGAAGTTTGGTAATGTGCAGAATGGATAGTAATCCAGGAAGTCTACCTACCATCCAGTACCAGGAAATTGAATTGGGCACCCAGCATGTAGGCTTTATAGAGTGTATGTTTAGTTGATTTCAGTTTCCAGCCTCTCAGAAGTTGAAGGTGATACCTTGTAGACCAAACTCCTCATTTCTTGCAACTAACTCATGAACTCATGTTATTATTAGAGCATGGATCAATGCTTTCTGGGACAAAAAGACTCCCCTATTAGGTAAAACATTTCTTTGTTTTTTTTTTTTTCTTTTCTTTTCTTTTTTTTTCTTTCCTGTGTTTGGGACATGGAGTACAGGGTCTCACTTCGTAGATTGCACTCATAGTGATTCTCCTGTTTTCAGCTACGCAGTGTGCTGGGATTACAGGCATCTGCCACCATGCCGAGTCTCTATCTTCCACCTCAGCATGCCCACGGGGCGGGGTCAGCAGTCCAGGCCAGGGATAGAACCTAGGCCATTGTGCTCTGCCTAAGCAGGCGCTTGAGTCGGCTGAGATATTAGGCCAGCCCAGGTACAACATTACTAAATGCTTAGAGACTGCTCTCAAGATGCAAGGACCAGAAGTCAGCTCTCCCTTTGGGTGAGTTACTTACTACATATGGAAGTTTGCGATATTACATTAAAATTTTCAAATGGTTTGATGTGGTTTTCTTAGCACTGATTTTAAAGTATTATTTCAGAATTTGTACTTCAAATTACATATCTTCATTACCACAATCTGGTCTACATTTACTGAAGAAAGTAATATTTGATTGCATAAAATTAAATTTGAGAACTGTCATTTGAAGGCTTTTAATGAATTCTTAATTATAAGCACTCAAATCAATGATGTGTTGATAGTTCAAAAATGAAGAGGAAAAGTAAAAAATAGAGAAAATATATAACATGCACAATTGAAAAGGAAATGTTTTTAATTAAGCCATCTGGCACTTTGTCTTACATGTGATAGTTATTTAAAAATTCTATATCATATTGGTTTTCAAAATAAAAAAATCAAAATTTAATGATCATGATGTTTGGTTAAAGTAAGTTTTTATTTTCAATCATAGTCCATGTTAATACTAGTGATCTTAAAAATTGTCCTGTGCAGTGAACGAAAGAATGATTAAACTAGAACCAGGGAAAATGAGGATATAGAATGACTTCCTGCATGCATAGATGGTTTGAAATTGTATCTATCAAAAAATGAACTACACTGGCTTAAGCCAAACAAAGTCTATTTTATTTCATTTTGTTTAGTTTAGTTCTGTGTTCTTTGTGTATGAAGGACTCTTAAAGGCAAAACCCAAGCCTGTGGTGAATTTCTAAAAAAAAGTCCCCAAGGGCTAGAAATCCTTCTAGGAGCTCCTTTGTCAGCCTTGGACTGTGACTTTGCTTTTTGTCCTCTTGCAATAGTTTCTTTCTGACATGCCATATGCACATTCCAAATAATGTATATTGAAAAAAAAACTACAAAAGCTGACTCTGACCCTACTGTGCATAATTTGATGTACATTAATTTGGACAATACCGTGTAAATGTACACATAACAGCCAGCTATCAAAATATGAATATATCTTCATCTGAGAAGTGTATATTCATTTCAGATGCCCATTTTGTTGATCGAGGTTTTGAATTTTGAAGGCCTGATTTTTAAAAATTCTTTTTGTTCTAGATAGAAGACCTTCATCTGAAGGATAGGTCCCCCCCCACACCCAATTCGTGTTTTTTTTTTTTTTTTTTTTTTTAATTCTGTAAGTGAAGTACAAATACTTCTCAGATGGAATACAAATGGCAAATAAATATAGGAGAAATTTTCAACTTCGTTGGTCAGTGGAGAAATGAAAATTAAAACAACACTGAAATTCCATCTCATTCCAGAATTTATCTCATCTTCATCAAGAAGTCAAGCAATAACAAATTCTGGCGAGGAACGAGGAGGAAAAGGAAGCCTTCTCCACACTTGTGGAGAGTGTAGACTGGTACAGTCACTATGGAAATCAGAGTGGAGATTCCTCAAAAGAGTAGCAGTAGAGATTCCATTCAGTTCCATTCTGGGTCACTTTCCAGAAGAATTAAAAGCATCAGACCACCATGCAATTATTGTAGCACCATTTATTGTAACAAAGTTGTTTGGAAACAGCCCAAATGTCCATCAACTAAGGAATTAACTAAAACTTGTATGACCTTTTTTATGATGGAGTATTACTCAGCTACAAAAAAAAAAAGATCAATTTGAAGTTTTTACTGGAAAATGGATGAAAGGAGAAATACTTTGCAAAATAAATCACACCAGCATGTGTAAACATTGCATTGTCTCCTTATTGTAAGATCCTGAAACAATAAATAAAGTCTGAATACTATAATAGGCACTGCGAAAGTGAAAGAAACTGCTTAAAGGGAAGGAACAACTTAGATGAGGGAAAAGTGAAAAGAAAGAAGGGAAAAGGAAATATATATGTAGATACACAGGATAGCTTGGATAATTGTACTGCTGATTTCTGCTATACTATTGGAAGGAACAGTTGACACTTAATTTTTTCCTCCCCCCTTCTTACTTTTTTTTGTCACTTATTTGATACATTTTGTATGCCTATATCTGTTACTTTGAAGAACTAATTTGAAGACAACAATATATAATAAATCCAACACTACTGAACTTCTAGTATTTTTCTATTTTTGTATTACTTTTAATAAGAATAAAAATGAGACAGTTTCACATCACATCGGTTGGACGGCCACAAAATTAATACAGTGCACATTGTTGTCTTCATAGTAGCTGTCCCGAGTACAAAATGCAGAAATAATACCTTTTCTACACACTATTGGTACAAGTATTTCTTCTCATTGAACTAATGGAAAGTAGTTGCATGTATAGTCCAATATTCCATAATAGTAATGGGTTATTGGCAGAACTGGCAACGTTGGAAGCTGTTGACTTGAGCCTTTTACAGCTCAGCATACTAATCTGGCTTTATTTTTTAATGCCTCGTGGTTAAACTTTTCTGCTGGGTCGTTAAGGCCAAGTTAAAGCGACACCTATATAACAAAAAATGTAATTTTTGTATTGACAAGGTCAGTCAAATCTCCTCAGGATTAACCTTGAAACCATATTTAGCATTTTGTAAAACTTGTTAGGGTCAGCCATCTGGATGAGTCCTGGTCATTGATTGACTAGTTTGTTCTCTGTGAAAGTCTGATAGAATGTTTTCTCTCTAGGTGACTCTCCTTAGGCACACTATACATCATCTATCCCTTTCTTTTGTGGCCCTATAATCCACTTGAACAGAAAATTTGAGATGTTAAGCTCAACTACCTATGTTATAGAGTAATAGTATCACTAAGCTTCTCTTCTGGAGGGTTAAGAACTTAAGTTTTCAGACCAAAAAAAAAAAAAAAATAAAATAAAGAAGAAGAATGGCTACAAGGATAGTCAATATCTTTGCCCTAGCCCTTCAAGGTCAGTGAGAATTCTGAATTTTAGAGAACCTGTACTATAACATCCTATAATGCAGTGGTGTCCCAAATTTCCTAGTATTTTGTTTAGTGAAATTTTATATCATTTTTGAGTTTTTCATTATTTTTATTATCTTTAAAAATGAAAAGGTAGTGAGTATAGTTTTAATGTTCTGCCTGAGGAAACCAGTTTTCCCAGCATCACTTATTAAAGAAGCTATCTTTCTCTCCAGTGAATGTGTTTCACACCTTTGTCAAAGGTCATTTGTCTGAGTTTAGAGTTCTTTCCACATCTGCTTATCTGCTGCATTGATCCTCAGATCCGTTTTTGTTTTTGTTGCTGTTGCTTTGCCAGTGAAAACCATGCGGTTTTTATCTCAGTGGTTTGTAGCATAATTTCGGTCAAGGGATTGTGGTGCCGCCTGACATGCTTTTGTTGCTCCAGAAATGATTTTGTTACTATAGATCTCTTTTGGTTCCCAATGATTTTTCTAGTTTTGTAAAGTATTCACATGGTATTTACTTAGGATCACATTAAATCTGTATCTCAGTTTTGGTAGTGTGTTTAAAGAACTTACTAGAAAAACAGAAACATTAAGTCTACTGAAAGATAACTCTGGAAGTCATAAATGCAGTCTCATTTTCTCTCTTCCTTCATGCCTACCCTACTATAAGTAATTGTACCTTGGGAAGCCCCTCTGTCATGTTGCCTTGACTTGGAGCCAGTCAATTATGGATAGAAAGCTCTTCAAACTGTGAGACAAAATAAACCTTTCCTCTTTCAATTTTAGGTATTTGCTATTGTGTCCTAGCAACAACAACAGCAACAACAACAGAAGTTAAGTTTGGTGGGATATGCTGATCAAATTTCGAAAGACCAGAATCTTGCAAATATACATATACTGAAGGTCACTTTGACACATTTTTAGTGAGGCACGAGTTCTCTTTTTTGAATTTGGTCTCAGGGTATATAAGTTATGCCCTAGAAGAAAATGTGCTTACATTTTTACTGTGTCTTAAAATTTTGCTAGATAGGGACCAGCAAGGTCACTCTGTGCACTAAGCACCTGCTATGACAAAGTCAGGGACAAGGATTCCATCCCGGCCTCACTCTGGTAGCAAAGTGAGACATCAACTGAGTCTGGGCGTACTGACACATTCCTGCAATCCCAGCACTCGAGAGGCTGAAAACACAGGAGGATTGCTGTGAGTCTGAGTTCAGTAGTGAAAGCATGTACCAAATAACATAAAATGAAAGAAAATTGCAGAATAGGAGGATTATGGAAGCTTCATTTAAAGAAGAAAGTATAAAGACAGCCCCATTTCAGGCTTTAGCATGGATAGTTTTAGCTAGTTCTACCCTGATCTACAGTAAAAAGCAACAAGAAAACTGTTTGAGGGCTGGCCAAATAACTCCATGGTTCAAGGCCCAACAGTTCAATCTCTGGGCCTGCTATGCTGGCCTTGCCCCCAGGGTGCACTGACACGGCAATTGAAAATGGGCATGGTGGCAATCACCTATAATTCCAGCTCTTGGGAGGCTGTAAAGAGGTGGATCACTATGAGTCCAATCTAGTAGTGAGCCCCTGAACACCCTTTAGAACTTTCCCTGAAATACGAAAAGAAAGAAGGACTCATAGTTTACGTTAGCATATGAGATAAGAAGGTTTGAAGACTTTATTACTTCTTGCAAAGTTTTCAGGAACAAATGAAATGCCATCATTCCTACACTCATTGAACAAAAGTGAGAGACTGTTTTGAAAATCAAATGTCAAGTGTCTTGGTTTATTCAAAGCCAACTAGAAAATATCATCCTAGAGCGCAGCAATCAAAGTCCTTAGGGGCCTCTTCAGTCATAATCCAAGTGGGTTGGCTACTAGGTTACCCAGCATTATCTATATAGCTCTGGTTCTACACTTGTAAACAATTCAAATATTGCCCGTTCAGGAATGCTTCCATGGTATTTCAAAAGAAAACTTGGAAGGCAAAGTACCTTAGATATCAGGGCATGAAACTATGGGAATAAAACTGAAAGTTCAGGCCAAGTGAAGCAAAATGGTAGCCCCAGACAGACACGAGGGGTTTACCCATCAATGCTGTAGGGTGGGGCCAACCAAGCCCTGTGGAACACTCCTCTCTCTACATCTTCATCTGATTTCACGAAAGAGAAATAGGATTTAAGTGGTTTTTCTGCTGGTGTTCAGCCTTGTTTAGTCCCATTCCTTTATCTCCTTGTTTCACCCTTTTGCAATGGGAATCTACTGTGTGTTGCATTCAACCTTTCCTTTTTCTTACAGGAGTTCATAACTGCAAGCATGGCTGCAATATGTTGATGCTGTCATAGGGACATCGTAGCTCAATGCACTGTGAGGTGAGGTCTGATCAGAAGAGGTATATCAGGAGAATGTAACCCGAAAAATATATTTCCTTCCTTGGATAAACTTCCCATTTCTTTAGGTATTTTTCCTAGGTGTTGTGTTCAGCTGTGGGAAAAGTGACAAAAACAACCCTCAGGCAACCCATAAATAGATATATCTTTTTTAATAGGTAGGCTTCCTTTTCCTAGTGGAAAGATTAAGGGATACAAAGATCACAGTTCTGAGAATAGCTCATGATAACCGAAGCCTAGGTAAATTGCATCTGTTTTCAGGTTGACTCAATGAAAAAGAAATATATCCAAAATAAATATAGAACTAGGATAAGGAGTTGAAAGACTACAGTCAAAGAAAGCATGATTACGTCATGAGGAACCCTGATGAGCGGACCCAAAATTTGAGGGCACCAAATTCATGTAGCCTTCACCAGACAGGGAAATAGGGTATTAATAGCAATAGCTCAGACAGGAAAGAAGTCTACCTGAGAAAATCTGTACACAAGGTAACAGGATATGATTTGTATCTCCAATCACTGATCCCAGCATAAAATTGTTTTACTTGATGCCTTTAAAAATGATCTATGTGGACATATTTCCTAAGTCATATTAAAGCTATTATGACTGGTGGAAGGCTATAGCCATTAGGCCATTTCTATAGGACACAAGTATCATTATTAGAAAATCAAGGACAAAATAAAACAATTACAATATAGAAATATGACTACCTTATCTGAGTGTCTTACTTTTCTGTGGTTTCCATAATAATGGAGCACATGTATATTAGTTAACAAAACAAACAGAAATTTTGTCTCACAGGTTTGACGAGAGAAGTGCAAAATAAAGGTATTAGTAGAGCTAAGCATGCTATGAAACTAGCTGGGAAGAATTCTTGGCCTCTTTCTAGCTTTTACTGTTTTTGAAAGACTGCATTCTTTGTATTCTGAACAAATCAATGTACCAGTTATCACATACTTCTTTTTTTACTGTGTCCAAATTTTTCTCTTCTTTTGAAGGCCCTACTCATATTGAGTTGAGCCTCATCCAGCTCTAAAATGACTTCATGTGCATAAATTATGACTCATTAATCTTTCCAAATAAATTAACTTTCTAAAAGCCTGAGGGATTAAAATTTCAAGAGACATAACCCAAGACATGTTTGGATTTTGGTCAGAGACTAATGGCAAATGTTCTGTTTATGTTAGATAACCAGGCTATGCTTAGTGGACTTGGAGATCCAGGCATGCACAAGAGCAGTTGTCACTGTGACAGGTGCTAGTTCATTTGCTAGAGAATAAAGTGGGCATTGGAGGGTCTTGCAGGTGTCCACTGAATATGTGTGGACCCAAGAAAGCTACAAGTACAATACCAGAATTCTAAAGAAGGTGAAAGAATCAGAATATCATGATTCAGCTGTAAGAAACAGACAATCTAGTTTACAAGTTTACATAGCTGTTGATCCTGGGTAACCCCTTGACCAGAAAACACACACACACACACACACACACACACACACACACAACACACACAAATATTGCCCTACCTGCATGAACAGATTTATGTAGACCTCTTCCAGGTGAGTTGTTTTACTTTTGAAGTTATTCATTGATTAGAAACACAAAATTTAGGGACTGGGGAGATAGCTCAGTAGAGTAAGCACTTGACTGGCAAATTCAAGGGCCTGAGTTCAATCCCTGGTTCCGCAAAGAAAAAAGAAATACAAAATTTATTTTGTCATCTGCCATTTCAGAAACCCCAAGGCAATCACATTGCCTGTTTATATCTATCAGCCCACCTGTCCATTGGCTCCACCTACTCACCCAACACTCTTCCACCCATCCGTCTCTCTAGGTACAGCTCACCACTGGTGAGATAGGTTACAGTAATTAACTTGGACTCCT
>PVJA010023411.1:8381-33162 GCA_004027025.1 Myocastor coypus | reverse complement strand
TGTATTAATCTAAACTGATCCGATGATGAAAATATGTAATATAACCATTGTTAAATTTAAACAATAAAAGAATTGGAAAAAAAAAAATAAAATGTGAATGACTCTACCACTGAGAAGCTTTCTTTAAAAGCTCAAGATTTAGGGAAAGTAGTACCTTGACCACAGTTATAGCCAATAAGTTTCAGAGTCATGATCTGAACCCAGGTCCACTTAACTTTGAGTTGACACCCAACTTGGCCAAACTGTAGCACTATAGAGTGAATTGCATGTGACAATCAAAACCTAGTGTCCTCTTCTATGGCTATCCTAAGCATAATTAAATGATGGCATCTTTATCCTCTTTATTCTAAAGATGCAAATGTCCAGCTCCAGGGATATGTGCTTTGGTGTCTTGGACAATTTTGTACAGTAAATGGCTGTAATTATTTTAGAGAAGCATTGGATATGGTTCGTTTAGGCCTTGGAACAATTTACAAAAATAACAAGTGTATAGAGTAGTGTGCTCTTTTAGTGCTACAGGTGGTAAAGGAACCAGATAAGAGATAAGAGATCATGCCAGTCTTCTGCTTCTATGTACCTAAATCCTTTTTCCTGTTGTTCCACTTCGCAGAACATTAGTTGCTGAGAATATTGAGATGTATGTATTGTCCATGAGGATAGACAAGGACCATAGTATGTACATTCCAAGCATTCACTAGGTGTGACCCAATGAAAGTCATAATCCTAGAATATTTGTACAGGTGATGAACCATATATTAGTGAAAAACACAATACTTACCTTCTAACTTGTGAAAAAATACTGATTTAGCAGACAGCAACAAAAAGTAGATTTCCTACTGATAGAATATTTTTAAAATAATTTATGTTGAATGATAGCAACATTATTATTTCCATAGCCATATGTTCCCTGAACTACTAAGAATTCATTTGAATATGACTATGGCATCTCAACTGTCCAAATAGTAGCATAAATTTAAAAGACTTTAGTTCAAGAACACCTTTAACTTTCATGAGTAGACAGCTTCATTTCAACATTAATAAGAGCAATTCATCCAATTACATATTTGTATACAGGATTTGTTTAGTCTGAATTATTTAAGAATATATACATATATATGTACATATATACACATATATATATACATATATTTAAGAATTTAAATCAATTTTACCAGTTTATAGAATTTTAATTTTCATACTACCACAGTGCCATGAGAAGTAATACAATATCTAACCTTTACTGATTAAGGCTCCCTAAAAGCAATTACTTTGCTGCCTCCTTGAGTACTAGCAATTTAAAATGTCAGTTTTTCAAGAAGTTCCAAAAGCTAGTGACTTTCACAGAATTACCAACCTCCTAAACTCAGAGCCAAAATCAAATTTCAAGCCTCCCAATTCAAAGCTTCTTTAGAGAGACATCACTTTTCCTTTCATATACTATTCTGAATGGTTTACATAACATCTGACAGAGTAAAAGATCCCAAGTTCAATCCCCATTACCTCACAAAAAGGAAACTCTCTAATACTCTGTCTACACACCGAGTTCTTGCAAGCATCATATTTTATGCTCAGTGCTGATATTCAAACTGGTAACTAGTTTTTCTATCTGATGGTTCCTCATAACTCCTGAAACTCTATAATTTAAGAACTAAAGGAAATTTACTGGTTCCGTGAACCCTGCTGCAGGGCTCAGGTAATGGTCCTGAGCATTTGTTCGGTGTTCCTGTGAAATTTGCTGTTTGACCATTATTCTTGTTTATATCTTGTTATGGTTTATGTCTAGTTGTCCCTCCAAAGCCTCATGCAGTCATAGGGCCGGGACTTCTATGGATTGAGACTTAACTCATGAGTCACTGGGATTATGCGTTTTAATACTGATGGGATTATAGTCTGAGTACTTCTAGGATTATTGGTGTAGGCTAGGGTGGATAGGATGAGGCAGAGAGCCTGAATGTAATATAGAGACAGAGAGACAGACTAGAGCTGTTGTTCTCTGCTGCTCTGGTTGGTCAGTTGCCTCTGTCGCGATTGTTGCTGTTCCACCACCATAAACTGGATGCTCTCTGCCCTGTTCTACTCAGTTTCGGGCCAGCCAAATATGGACTGAAACCTCCAGTAACTGTGAGCTAATAAACCTTTCCTTCCTTCAATTTGAGTGTCAGGTATCCATCCCAGCAACGAGTAAAAAGTAACTAAGACATATCTTAAAACCTTTCAACTTGACTTTAAGTTACCTAACTACCTCTCTTCTCGTGCTAAAATGAATGAGAAAATAACAGTGGATCCTATTCAATCAATTGTGATGGTAATATAAGACGATGTGCATAAGTTAAGAATGCAGTACCTTCCATATAATAATTAACATTGTTATTATTTTGCTAGAATGTTAATTAAGTTCCTGAGGGCAGAGACTGAATCTGTTTAGTACACCACTACTCCTCACCCCAATTTGGTGAGCTGGATGTAGTACAAACTCAATAAATACTTGTTGAGGGGCACGGTAGGATGGCTCAGTGGTCTAAGGCACCTTCTTGAGAGGGCTCGGGCAGCTGCAGGGACTGTGGTTCAATCCCCGGCATCATACGCTGTGCCACCCCTGCCCTCGGGGCAGGCTGAGTCGGCCATGGAAATAAATAAATAAACAAACAAGGGTTCTGAAACAAGAAAATAAATAAATAAATAAACATTTTTAAAAATTATTAACAAAAATATTCGTTGAATGAGAAAACAGCAAGCCAAAATGGCTCCATCCAGACCAAGGACAATCCAGCTTTGTTCAGCTATCTCATGTAGTATTTGATTACACGTGGAGCATAATTTAATATTTATCCATCTAGTTAAGATTTTCAAACTATACATACTCAAGATTCTATATACTTGAAATCTAAAATGATTTTTATTTTTAGAAGTGAAAATAATTATAGCAATAAAAATTATCTTTAGATAGAACATTTACTAAGCTCTACAATATTTTGTATCAATTTTTCCCATATATTGTTGTTGTATATGAGAAACTAAAGAATAATAGCTAGTCCAAAAAAGCCTACGTGAATGTACTGTCATTTTCATCAAAAAAGAACTATCTGTAACTTTAATTCAAGGAACACTAAAGAAACTTTAACGCAGAATTCATTTATAGAACCAAAATACCTAAATTCCATTACTGTAGTAAAGATGTAATAGTTTTGTTTTTGCCAGATCCTCCTTCACAATGTGATAACTTCTTGCATTATTAATAGATCAGAAAAAAAAGCATGCAATTTTTTTAAGCTGTGTATCATGTCTTTTGCCCCAAAGGACTCATTACTACTTACTACCACAAAAAACAGAAAATCAGGGGAAAAAAAAAAAAAAAAGAATAGAAACTGTAGAAAAGTGGTTTTGAGGAGTTAAAGGTGGACACTGAATTTTTTATAATATTTTGGTAACTATGGCAGAAACTGGAAGCATCTTATACAAGTGGTCTACATTTTTTGACCATACACGCATACAATCTACAAACACTCTTTCTCCTAGAAGTAAGTAGTACCAGACATATTGCCAAAACTCTTTTAGTTTGACTGTGAATCTCTTACAATTGACTCACCCCTATGGGCAAAGGTCAAGCAAGGAATTTAGAGCATTCCTACTTAGAATTGCTCTCAGTGTCAAATGAAAACTCTTCCTTCCTGACTTCAGTTTAATGACATCCTATGGATGTCATATAAAATTATAAAATGGGCCAAAGATAAGCTCAGTTATTATAAAGTACAAATATAATTAAAAACACCAATCATTGCTTATCAGTATCTTTAAAGTATTGAATAAGTTCCAAGTAATCAGAATGTAAACTAATAATAACAATACTATTAGTATAATCCTTTACAGTTTAAAAATACTTTCACAGAATTATAGCAATCTAGTGCCTTATACAACACATATTTATTAGATATCAATGATGTAGTAGTCACAAGTATTCGGAGAGTAGCATTAAAATATAGTAAGGGGGCCCGGCGGGATGGCTCAGTGGTCTAAAGCGCCTGCTTGGGAAAGCTTGGGCAGATTCAGGGACCGCGGTTCAATCCCTGGCACCACATGCTGTGCCAGCCCTGTCCTCGGGGTGGGCTGGGCCGGCCATAAAAATGAGTGAATAAACAAAAGGTTCTGAAACAAGAAAAAATAAATAAATACATAAATAAATAAATAAATAAATAAAAATAAAATATAGTAAGGCTCATTAAACTTAAGCTTTTGTGGGAAAAGCTGTACCATGAAGAAATAATTACCCAAATAATTAGACAATTATATCTGTGATAAGTGACATAATGGAAAATGTTACACTTATATTCTTAAATGTCTCCCCAAACTCTGTGTATTAAAGGCTCATTCCCCTATCCTTGGTACTATCGGAAATAGTGACACATTTAAGAACTGAGGCCTAGTGGAAGGGTATTAGGTCACTATAGGTATGCCTTTGAAGAGGTCATTAGGATTCTGGCCTGTTCTTGTCCTCTACACACCCAAATGCCATAAGGAAAGTGGCTTCATCTGCTACAGTGGACTTCCACAGTGTTCCACCTCAGTATAGACCCAAGAGCAATAAGACCAACACACTATAGGTGGAATCTTAACTGAATAGTGACACAATCTAAACCTTTTTTTTTTTCTCATGTGGATTATCTCAGATATTTTGTTGCAGCGATGTGAAGTTAACTAATGTAGAGCCGTATGATGAATTATAAGTGTGTCTAGATAGGAGCCTGATCTACAGTCATCAGGCAAAATTTTCTTCAGGAAGTGAAGTTAAGTTTGACTTGAAGAATGAATAATAAATGTTAGACAAGTCAAGAGTGAGCATTCGAGGCCAAAAAATATTCTGTGCAAAAAACTCTGAGTTGAGAATGGGCCCAGCCTATTCTAGAGAATGATGAGAGAATATTTGGTTGAATTTTCTTAGGTATATACTCTGAGCAGAATTTGTAGATCATATCATTATAACATCATTAAGTTTTTTAAGGAATCACCATACTGTTTTTGGCATTGGCTACACCATATTATATTTACTTCAGCAATGACCTTCTACTCTTACGAGAAGAAAAATCATGTTTTGCCAAGAATCTTTTTTAAAGGATTCTTTAGAATTTCACCTCCCATCTAACATAGACAGCCTTTTGTGAGGCTGATTCAGAACCAAGAGATAAATCACTTAAGGTGAGAGAGAACAACAGAGAGACCATTCTTCACATCATTTAGATCATACCCTTCTAAGGATTTGGTCACTGCACCTCATACTGGTTGTTACATCATGTCATTTTGAGAGGTTTGGAAGTTTAAATGAATCAACAGGGAGCCAGGGTCCTTAATTTGTGAGCATCTTCAACCAGTGTAAGAGGAGGAAACAGAGATGTTGTGAGTGCTACACCTGCCCAGATGTAGCCTGCTTACAATACAAAGGAAGAAAAAGGCTTGTTCAACTATGGCTCCTGTGCCAGGCCACCCTACCTTGGAGATAGCTGACTACAGACTGAAACCTCCATACACTGTGAGCTAAATATAAACCTTTCCTTCCTTAATTTGGGGTATTGGATATTTTGTTTCAGCAGCCAGAGAAAAGCAACCAAGACACACATTAAAAACCATTTATTGGTAAAACTATCAACAAAGAATTGTAGACAAAGCCAGCCATAATACAGTGAGTGAGACAAACGTGGCTTATTTAATCCTGTTCAGAAAAACTAGTGAAAAGATAAAAAAGACATTAGGTACAGTACGATGTTCACCATGATGAATGTGATCAATATGTGTTTGACAGATGCACTGAAATAAAAAATAAAGCTTAAAAATAGGAAAAAGTTGAATGTATCAAATATCAACCCAGCTGGCTCCAGACTACAGCAACCACCATCTGTAAAAAAGAGTTATTTTGTCTCATCAAGTATCTAAATAACTTCAGGGATAAGAATCTTAGAATGCTGATAGCTAACAGTTAAGCAATCTTACCTGAATTCCACTTCTGACTCACTGCATTATGACTGTGGGCAAACCTTTAGCTACTCTGACCTTCAGCTTTTTGTTTAAAGAATTGAGATAATTTTTTGTCTCACCTGGTTATTGTGAGGATTAACAAAGGAAAACACTTTGCAATGATAAGATAAATACTCTGTGTTGATAGTTTCATGATTCTGAGTCATGTTATGTTTTCTTTAGTGAAATTCCTAAGTAATGCTTCATTCCAAAAGGCTCTATCATGTTTTTCATATGCATGAAAGTTAAGTTAGTATATTATAAAAAGCTTTGGAGTTGAAAATACCTGAAATAAATGCTAGCCCTGACCCTTCCTGGTTGGATGGCAGTGGGATAGTTGAGCCTCAGTTCTTCATGTATTAAGTGGGGGCAATAGTTTATACTATTATTATTAATTGAAGTATTAAATAAAACAATGTTGGTGGAACTTCTACTTTAATATCTGTACATAACAGATCTGAAGCTCATGTCTGTGCTTTAGTCATAGCTCTCTTCAAGGAGAAAAGCATTTCGGGGTTGGATATAAGAAAAGTGTGGGCTTGCTTCAAACTTCAATGAGCTTAGGAAACATGGAGGTTTTGAAAATGTAGTTGCTGATTCCACAAGTCTGTGATTGTGCCCAACACTGAGCATTCCTAAGAAGTTCTCAGATGGTAGTGTCAGAACTGGTTCAAAGACTCTATTTTAGAAACAACATGACAACGTCAGTAATTCTATAGCTTGTTATGTACATTACAAAGGAGAGTTAATGTTAGGGGTGTCTTAGTAGGTTTCCATGGTCTATGGGAAAAGGATTTAAAATTGGGCCAAATGCCATAGGCTTGACAAGCTACAATTTTGTACATCCTTGAATTTCCAAATGTCTGCATAAAAATTGTGTAACTGCTTATATCACATTCTGTGGAGAGTTATTAGAATATTAATGATTGTTGGGATATATCAATTCCAAGCTAAGTCAAAGATGTTTGATATTCAGAAAGCCAGTGATGATAAGCTCAATTACCTATGTCATAGAGTAATAGTATCACGAAGCTTTCCTGCTGGAGGGTTGAGAGTGTAAGTTAACAAACCAAAAATTGGAGAAAAAGAAGGGCTATGAGGATAGCCAATATTTTGGCCCTTTCCTTTGGCCCTAGTCCTTCAAGGTCAGTAAGGACTCAGGACATAAGAGAACCTGTGCTGTAATATCCTATAGCTCAGTGGTGTCCCAAATATTCTTGTCAAGGAGATTATGGGACCTCAGAGAAAGGGATAAATGAACTATAGTGCGTGTAAGGAGAGTCACCCAGAGAAAAACATTCTCTCAGGCTTTCACAGAAAGTAAACTGGCCAAGCAATGGCCGTGACTCATCCCGAAGGCTGACACTAACAACAGTTCTACAAAGTACTGTCTATGGTCTCAAACTTAATCCTGAGGGGATTTGACCCTGGAAGATAAAAAAAAATGAATGTTTTGTTATACAGGTCTTGCTTCGACTTGCCCTTAATTACCCAGTGGAAAAGCTTAATTATGAGACATGAAATGCAGAGCTAGATTGGTGTGATGAGCTGTAGGAGGCTTGGATCAATAGCCTCCAACGTTGCCTGTTTCACTGGTAGCCCACTGCAATTGTGGAACATTGGACTGTGTATGCATCTGTTTCCTCTTAGTTCAAAGAGAAGAATTTTTTTTCCTTACCAATATCAATTGGACGGTGTGTAATGCCCACATCCTGTGCTCTGTATAACTATTGTGAGGACAATATGCAGTGTGTCAACTGTTAAAAACAATTAATGTTTATACAAAGTGTTAATGTTTAATTGTTTTGATCAATCTTATATACCTATATCTACTAATCTAAACTGATCCAATTATGAAAATATGTAATATAACCATTGTTAAATTTTCCTGGTTTTGAAATTCTGTACTGTATGTACTCTTACATGTAACTATTTTTCTATCTTTGTTTCTGCTATTTTTAGTCTTTTTAAAAAATCAGAATAAAAAGAATTAAAAAAAAAAAACAAAGTTGTGGACTGGTTATTGTTTGGTTTCATTTAAACTTCTTGACCCAGAAATAAAGAATGCATTTCTACTGTAGAAAAAAATCTATTAAGACTTAATGGAGTTTTGTTTTGTTTTATAATAAAATATTTAAGGGGAAATAAAGCTTCTGTCCAAGAGGAGAACAGAAGGGGGACCCTAGTGGGTTGCCCCAAGACTTAATTTAGTTTTTAAAACTTTTTATTTATTGATTTGGAACAGGGTCTTGCAACACGCGTCAGACTTCTAGAAATCCTTCTAGCTCAACCTCCCCAGAACTGGAATTGCAAGCATGCACCACCACCCAGTTTCAGTGGCAGGAATGGGACACCTGGTGTTCTAGGACCTGTGTGGCACATGGTACCAGGGATCAAACCTGGGTCCTTGTGCTTGCTAAGCAAGAAGTTAGACCACTGAGCTATTGCCCAGTCCAAGTCTTATTCTTAATACAGACATTTTGATAATCATTTATTCAAGGGTCTCTCAGGAATGTTAATATACATAATATAAAATTTATCAAGTATGCAACTGGTGAATTTTAAGTGTGTGATTCAGTGGCATTAAGTACACATTGTTGTCCAATCAGCACCACTATTGATGACCAGAACTTTTACATTGCCTCAACTGAAACTCTACCCATTTAAAAATAATAACTTAAATAATTCCCCCCTCCATCCAGCCCCTGCTAATCACTAGTCTACTCCTGCCTCTATAAATTTTCTTTTTCGGGATTTCTCTTATAAGTGGAATCAGACAATATCTGTCCCTTTATATTTGGCTTATTTCATTTAGCATAATCTTTTTAAGGTCCATTCATGTTTTCTAGCAAATATCTGAATTTCTTTCCTATTCAAGATTGAATAAAATTTCACCATACACATAGCTTACATTCTGTTTATCCATCTATATGTTGATGTAGTTTTTAACTCTAATGTTACTATGAACACTAGTGTACAAGCATCTGTTTGTATTTTTGCTCTCAATTATTTTTGAATATATATCCCAAAGTTAATTGTTGGATCATATGATAATTCTATACGAAATGTTTGTCAGGTTTTTGAGGGCATTTGTACCAGCAATTCCCCTTTTAAAAACAAAAAGCAATATTTTTATGATAATCAATCATTGTTTTTAAAGTTCCTGTATGACTATGGCTCTATCCTAAGATAGACTACCGTTTGGAACCTCTGGTCGGATAAAGACTCAGGTCTTCCTGAGTTTTTAAGTACTGCATATTTTCTCCATTTGGGGCAGTATTGTAGATTGAACTCAAGACCTTCATCTTGACTTCCTAGCCTTTTATTTCATTTTATTTTATTTTTAGAGGTTGGCTCTCACTAAGTAGCTAAGCTGTCCAAGCTGGTCGAACTTGCGATCCACTCAGAGTGCTGGCATTATAAGTATGTGCTACAATACCTAGCTCCCAGTTCTTTCTTTCTCTTGCTCATGGTCTCTTGAAAGATGTCAATTTAGAAAGGAAAATTAATGCACTGTGGTACAAAGCACAAGGCATTTCAAGGGGTATACCAGAAAAAGTGGGAGTTTGGGTCATAAGATACTGGTTCTAGCCATGACTCTGCCTTGTCCTTATATGACTTTAAATGTCACTAAACTCAAAATCACCATCCTCAGGTGTCAACCAAGAGCAAGAATTCCTTCTCCACAGGTAGAAAGCAAATAAGCTAGTTCATGATAATGGTTTTCATCAAGAAAACAGTCTTTCCAGGGGCACCTGCATCCACCAACACACACACACACACACACACACACAGCTGCCTCAGTAGAATTTCATTCTTATTCATTTTATGTGTTAGTTTTCCTGGTAAGATTGTTTTGAAGAGACAGTTCTTGTAGCTAATAAAAGCTGAAATATGTTGACCTGGTTTCCTCTCATTTTTTTTTTCTTTTTAAGTAGTGTTTGTTTGTTTCTCTGCTGCTCATCTTCAACCATGAAGATCTGCTCCTCATGGAGGGGAAGGTGAAATGAGGCAACTCTTCTTTTCACCTCTCATGAACCTGTCAGCTAGATCATCTATCAGGTTTTTTTTCTTTTTTATTATTGTTTTTTATTACTTTTAATAAAAATAACAATATGATAGTTTCAAAACATGTTAGTAGTGTATTCACAATAATTGACACATTGCATATTGTTGTCCTCATAATAGTTATACAGAGCACAGGGTGTAGACACGATAAATTTTCTGATCGATATTGGTAAGGAAGGAAAAGAAAAAAAAAATCTTCTCTTTGAACTGTTAGGAAGTAATTGTATACATAGTGCAATATTCCACAATTGCACTGGGTTACCGGTGAAACTGGCAATGTTGGAAACTGTTGATTTAAGCCTCTTACAGGTTGTCATACTAATCTAGCTCTGCATTTTATGCCTCATAATTAAACTTTTCTCCTGGGTGATCAAGGGCAAGTTAAAGCAAGACCTGTATAACAAAACATTCATCTTTTGCATATTTCAAGGTCAAATCACCTCAGGATTAACTTTGAAACCATGTACAGTGCTTTGTAGAACTGTTGTCAGTGTCAGCTATCAGGATGAGTCACGGTCATTACGTGACCAGTTTGCTTTCTGTGAAGGCCTCAGAGAATATTTTTTCTCTAGGTGACTCTCCTTAGACATACTATAGTTCATTTATCCCTTTCCTCTGAGGTCCCATAATCTCCTTGACCAGAAAATTTGGGACACCCCTGAGTTATGGGATGTTACAGCATAGATTCTTTTTTGTCCTGAGTCCTCACTGACCTTGAAGGGCGAGGGCCAAAATGTTGGATACCTTCATAACCCTTCTTTTTCTCCAATTTTTCATCTGTTAACTTATGTTCTCAACCCTCCAGCAGAGAAGCTTCATGATACTATTACTCTATAGCATAGGTAATGGAGCTTAACATCACTGTCTTTCTGAATATCAAACATCTTAGACTTAGCTTGAAATTGGTATTTTCCATCAATCATTGATATTCTAATAAATCTCTGTAGAATATGATAAAAGCAGTTACACATCTTAACACAGACATTTAGAAATCCAAGGATGTACAAAATTACACCCTGTTGAGCTTATGGCATTTTGCCTAGTCTCTTACTCATACTCTATCACTTTTTAAAATTTTCTTTTATTGATAAATTCCTAAAGGGGTTAATCAGTCCACCACTTTTTTTCTTCTATTGCCCTCCTTTTGGTTTCATATTATCCGAATTCTGTCTGAAGATCTCTAATGCAACTCTGTAATGGAAGTCACCTTCTTACTAAACTCCATTTCATTTTCTTAGTACTTTCTTGCATAGTGTATTTTCCCCTGAGTGTTTGTCTCCCTAGTTTGCAGAAACAGTGAAAATCTGCATACCTTATGCTCCACTGACACTGTTCCCTTAACTCCTGACCTGGGACTGTGATGAGTCCCCAAGACAAGTGTCCAGTCATCTGCTCACTTCCCTCCTAGCCCTGCCTCAGAAATTGTGCTCAGTTTCCCAGTATCACCTGTCCCATTAGGAAGCACTAAAGGATAGCTAGGATCTATCCCTGTCTGCAGTAACTTAGCTTAAAAGGTAGACTGTATAAGAGAAAATATTCTTTTTAAAACTTTGTTCTTTTGAAACTACCTAGCTCTGTAACTGTTTAATGGTTCTGTAATTACTTTGTTGGCCCCTATAATTGTGAGAGCATAGCCAAATATGCAGCATGTCTGATTGTACCAAGCTTAATGGTCATTAATCTACCCTTGTAAGCAGTGATCTCACCCTGCTAGGTAAGCAGAGAACTGCCAGACTCACCTTTGTGCTTCTTGCCTATGCCTCACATAAAAATACTGGCCCACAAGAGCTGGGTACCTGGCTTTATTGTGAGAACTGATTTCAGCCGGAACTACCAGTGTAAAATGAACCTGTTCACTACCTCCAATCCTGGGTGTCATTTCAGTGTTCCTGCTTGCTACAGCAAGCCTAAATTAACTAATGGACATTTCATTTTAGATGTCTGACAAAAATAAATACTAATAACTTAAATAATTAACATAGTCCTAAACTGCACTTTCACATTTCCTATTTATCATATGGCACTGGCAATCTAGAGATGTCAAGATTTGAAATCACTTTTGTCTTACTTTTCTCTCATTGCTGGATAAAATACCTGACTCCCAAAATGAAGGAAGGGAAGGTTTATTTAACTCATAATTATTAGAGGTTTCAGTCCATACTTGGCTGAGTCCAAGGCAGGGAGGCACATGGCAGAAAGCAGCAGTTCATGATGGCAGAATAGCAATCATGGCGACAGAGACAATGGAACAACCAGGGGAGCAGAGAGCAACAGTGTGAATCTGCCTCTATATATATTACATTCAGGTTCTCCACCTCAGCCTATCTGCTTTAGGCTACACCCATAATCCCAGAAGTACTCAGACCCATAATCCCATCAGTGCTAAAACACATAATCCCAGGGATCATGAGGCAAGTCTCAAATTCTAGAACTCTCCCCATGATTGCATGAGGCTTTGGGGGGACGACTAGATATGAACCATAACATTCCGATAAAATGTACCTTTTGGATTCATTTACTCTTTCATGTTCTTACATTAGGCAGACAATATCATATTTATATAATGGATCTGATTTGTTTCACTTGTGAATATGGCCTCCAGTTGCATCCATTTATCTATAAAAGCCTCAAGTTTATTTTTCTTTATAGCCTAGTAGTACTCCATTATATAAAAATAAAACTTATTTTTTATCCATTTCTCAGTCAATCAGCATTTGAGTTGCTTCCAAGATTTAGCTGTGACAGGGGCTGAGGATTTAGCTCAGAGGTCTAACACTTGCCTAGCAAGCTGGAAGCCCTAGGTTCAGTCCTCAGTACCAAAAGCAGAAAATAAACCTCAATTAAAAAACAATTACCAAAAAAAGCTATGACAAATTCTGCTTCTATAAACATGGGTGCACATATATCACTGTACACATATATAATATTTTCACTTCTTCTGGAAAAAACACCCCTGAGAATAGCTGGGCCAAATGGGTCCTCTAATTCTAACTTTCTGAGGAATCTCCACACTGATTTCCACAGTGGTTATATGGGTCTGCACTTCCACCAACAGTGGAGAAGGGTTCCTTTTTCCCTAAGACACCTCTGGTATTTTCTATTGGTTGATTTCTTTATGATATTCATCCTTTTGAGAGTAAGACTGAATCTCAGTGTTATTTTAATTTGCATCTCTCAAATGACCAGTGATGTTGAATGGTTTTCTCATGTATTTATCTATCATTTGCATTTATTCATCTGGGAGGTGCGTATTTCTCTTAAATGTTCATTTTTGGATTGGGTCTTTCGATTTCTGTGCCCCAATTTTTTAATTTTTTGTACAGTCCAGGTAGAAGTTTTTGTCTGATGGACAGTTGGCCTAAATGTTTTCCCAATTTGTGACTTTTCTTTTTACTCTTTTGGTGATTTCTTTTGACATGCAGAAACTTTTTTATGTATTGAGTATAGGGTCTACAAGGAGCAACTACATAGATCAGACTCATAGCAAGCCTCTGTTATCAGCCTCCCATGTGCTGGGATTACAGGCACACACCATCACACCCAGTCTCAATCACTGTCTCAGCGTGCCCCAGGGCTGGAGCCAGCAATGCAAGCCAAGGATCAAATCCCAGACTCCTGTGTCTGCCTAAGCAGGTGCTTTAATCTGGCCAGTCCAGAAGCTTTTCAAAAAGATGAGATCCTGGGGCCTGGCAGGATGGCTCAGTGGTCTAAAGCGCCTGCTTAGGAAAGCTTGGGCGGTTGCAGGGACTGCGGTTCGATCCCCGGCACCATATGCTGTGCCAGCCCTGCCCTCAGGGCAGGCTGAGCCAGCCATAAAAATAATAAATAAATAAACAAAAGTTCTGAAACAAGAAAATAAAATTAAAAAATTTAAAAAAAAAAGATGAGATCCTAGTTGCTCAAAAAGTGAAGCCCATGCTTCTATAAATTTTCTAAAGACTTTTTAAATAAATTTTATACACCTGTAGGATATTATAATATACAGAAAACATGGCAGGCATAATGTTTTTATTTCCATGATCTGATTTGTAAGCACTTCGTTATATTCCTTTACAGTCTGAGCAAAATTTTATAGTAGTTTATTGGTTTTTTGTTTAGTTGTGCTTTTTGTAGAGTGCAAGTAGGAATGTTAGAGACAATAGAACATAATCTTAAAGGTCTCTCAGTCCAATTAATACCACTGACCTACTACATATTCCTTGTAGGTGCTGTATTAAAAATGCAAACATGATGAACACTTCAGAAAAGGAGTGTAACTCAAGAATGACAAAAATTCAACCTGTAGTGAAAGTAGAAAGGAATTTCCCCATGATTTTCCTGAAATACCTCTCTTCATTATTAAGGACAATTAAGTAGATGTAGTGGTACACACCTGTAATGCAGTATTCAACAGGCTGAGGCAAAAGGATCACTGTGAGTTCTAGGCCATCTTGAGCTACCTATGAATTAAAGGCCAGCCTGAACTACAGAGAGACCCTGTTTCAAAACAAACAAGAAAACACAGAAGTTAATAAAAAACCAACAAGAATGGGTAGCATTTTATTCAGGCTTCATCTATGTGTCTGGATTAAATAGGATCAGAGAGCCCTTGATCTCAAAGGGATAACAAAGAATGCAAGTTCCAGAGACAAGAATCTGCACCTAGAAATACGCTCTTGCTTAGCCCAGAACTTCAGAACTTTGGAATGAAGACTGTAATGTAACTAACCATCATAAAAAGGCATTTATAGAGTCAGTACCTCTTAATTGGTCTAGAATTTTTAATGATCTATAGCTTGACCTGTCTGTAACTCTGTTTCATTTTGAAAGAAACTGAATTTTTAAATCTATTTGGAATAAAATTATGTTCTCCTAGATAAAATCCTGGATAACTAAGTAGGGAAGACAATTCAATTTAGTAATGTATTTTAACTATATAGTTAAAATTTATAATCACATATTTTATTTATTTTTATTTTTTATTATTGTATCTTCATCGTTAGCAGAGTTCCTGGCACTTAACAAACATCTGGACAGATCAAATAAGTTAAAAAATTCTCATGAGTCACACTTTGCAATGATGTCTGCTCCTGACTGAACACGAACTCTACCAATATAGCATTGCCTAAAGCCTGCCTGCAGTGAACTCAGGGCTTCAAAAAACTGGACTGAAACAGGTCTCTCAGGAAGTAAGTTCCACACTGTGAGAAGATAGAATCCTTCTGGTCATCTAATCATGTGATTCAGCTTCAATATTCAGCATTGAAAGGATACTCTTCTGAAAGCTACATGCCAGGTATAATTAATACAAGACCTCCAGTTTTTGTTGAAGCTGAAGATGGCTGCCATCTCCTCATCACTCACCTTGAAGACAAAGACCTGAAAGCTCTCAATAACATGAGTTGGTGTCAAAGACTTGGGGACCACTGCCACATTCCTCTGGATATGGAACTATATTAGAACCCCAGCTAAGGTTGCTTTGTGTTTTTGCAGTAATCTCCTTAATCTTGAGATCTTCCAGTAGTGAAGGGCCCTCTGGTTTAGCCCAAGATCTGTCTGGAGAGCCCAGAGGGCTGTAGGCAGTGACAGTGATTGCCTTGGAGTGGCAGTACTGGTGAGGTATGGGTAACGCTCCATCTTGTTCATTACTGAATTATATTTCGGCCAAGGCTTGTTCAAGAGCTTTTCAATGTGGAAGTGATTGAAGTTGGAGACACTAAGGGCTTTTACCAACCTCTCATTGACCACTTCTTCCATGACCGCCCACGTATCCAGGAAAGTTACTTAAGTTACTGGGGAAGATATTGCTTTTATCATCACTGGGAATGAGTTCCTTCCCAGCCTGAAGTTCCTATGGAAAGTGAATGAGGTAGATGTCCAGGTAGTCCAGCTTCAGGTCCGTTAGGGTCTTTTGGCAGATCTCCTTCACCAGGCTTCTCAAAAAGAATGTGGACCACATTTGTTAACAATGAAGAAGACTCCTGCCTCACGAGCTACTCTTGAATCTTCTCTTGGATGACTTCCACCTCATTTTTGTTCTGATAGGTGTAGGCACAGTCGATGTGGTGATATCCTGCATCAGTGGCTACCCTCATGGCTCTTTTGACTTTGCCTTGGGGAGACTTCCAAGTGCCCAAGCCCACAGTGGGCATCCTGGCTTTGAGGCTAAGCTCCAGGGAGGTATCCATAGTTAGTGCAGAAGTGCTTGTCAGGGAGCAGAAAGATGTCCTGTGTCCTAGTGAAAGGGCTGGTACTCTATGGTCACTTACTTTAAACAAAACCTCACTAATAAAAATAAGAGTCTATATTAAAAATAAAAATGATTAAACTTTAGAAAACATGTTTAGCTTTAATGTTCCCCCACTGTTAAGCAGCTAATAAAATATTTCAGGATCGGAGAGAGGAAATAAAACCAAATAAATAGTAAAAATTATAATATACAATCAATTTATATTTTTCCCTACATAGTCCCACCTACACCTTTGCCAATCATATCCATCATCTGGAAATGTATTATTCTTTTTAAAAAGACCCTACATTCCTTGCCTAGCTTGAATACTTTGACAATATTTACTTTGTTTTACCGATTCCACTTCTTATTGATTAACTCATTATGTGATATAACAACAATCAGTTTTACTTAGTTCAACTTGACTCATTTAAATGAAGAGGTATCCTTTGTAGAGATAGGATCTTAAACAAGTTAGAGGCCATCTCCAAAGACAGCATTGCAAAATACAAATCAAAAATTAAATTAAAATTTTAAATGGTAATATAAATTTTAAAATGTAAATGCTCCCTCTGGATGGACATGCATGTTAGTCCCCAACCTCGCCATGGACAACTTCCAAATGGAGAGGGCTCTGCATTTGTTTCACCCTCAGAACAGGACAGCAGAGGCACAGATCAACTGGCTGACCTGACTGTTGAAGTGGTCATCATTTAGGGAGAGAAGGTGACCCCAGAGGGTTGGCAGATCCAGGGAGAAATTACAAACCTGGCCAGCAGGGGTAGCCCACAAGAAAAGTCCACAGCTACTGAAAGTACAAAGAGTGTGAGTTTTACTTCAAAAGTGACTACTTCAAGGCAAGCTAGAATTGGAGAAGAAACTACAAAGCTTGCCATATGGCCAGACAGTGTTTAATCAATTATCATTTTGGGAAGGCATAATTTAAGACTGAACCACAGAACAACTGTAGAACAACTGCACTTCAGGAATTCCAATGTTATCTTCAAAAAGTAGCTTGGTGAAATGTGGTCATGGCAGACAGCCACAGGATAGGTGCAGGTTAGACACAGACCCTCTGAGAAGTTTTAAATCAGGTTAAAAGAACAAGGACCATGCCATTCATAAGAAACAAGGCCCCAAACCAAAAAAAAAAAAAAAAAAAAAAAAAAAAAAAAAAAAAAAAAAAAAAAAAAAGAGAGAGAGAGAAAGAAACAAGGCCCAAGGACAGTTGCCTTTCAAAGGTGGCTGAATGTGAAGGAACTAGCATTTAGCCCATCATTCTCTTAAACTTTCACCTTGCTGCCTACATTCAGCAGAAAACAGTGGTGTTAATGCTCTACCCATCTACCAACAGGAGCAAAGACACACCTCAGCTTGGACAGTTGCCTTAGACTGGGGTGTATGAGCAGAGGAGTCTATGCAATAGGCTAGGCAACTCACAAACTTACAGGCTATAATGCAAAGCAGAGAGAAACATAATGTACTAGATTATAAGACTACAGAACCTAGAAAGAAACCACACATTGAAAAATACAGGTGAACTTTCTTTTTCACTCAAATTTTCTTTCTTCTTTCTCTTTCATGAGTTGAGCTTTCTTTGCTTTTTTCTTCTCTCTTTTCTCCCTTTACCTTTTTTCTTTTACTTATTTTTCTTTTTTCTTTTTTTTTTTTTTGCTATTTTTTTCCTTTTTTGTTGTTCTTGTTCTTTTCTGTTGCTTTTATTCAACACTATTAATTTCCTTTACTCCTCATTTTGATTCTTATTTCACTTTTCTTTCCTCATCTTCTGTTGATTAAATTTTCAGTTCTTACTTTTTATTCTTTGGTTCCTCACTTGTAATGGTTGATACATTGTGTCAACTTGGAAAATCTAAAAATTCAACTTAGCAGTTCAGCTGTTCTACATCTTAGTATATAGAGAACATGCCCTTACCACACTAAGATGTTGTTCATCGTGCCAACTTGAGTTTGGAAGTTAATTGATTCATCAAGGGTCAAGGATCCTCAGTTTGTAAATATCTGGAGCCCTGGCAAGAGGATGGCATGGAGATGGTGTGCTTCCCATCCCCAAGGGTTGGTAGCTTCATATAATATAAGGAAAGAAAAGAGGTTTGTTTCCCCCTTTTTTATTCTTATTGCTTTTGCTGTCTTTGCCTCTGTGTCATGCTACCCTGCCTTGGAGACAGCTGATTATGGACTGAAACCTCCACAAATGGCAAGCTAAGTAAATCTTACCTTAATTAATGTTGAGCTTCAGATATTTTATCTCAGCAATGAAGAACACGTAACTAAGAAACCACCCTCTCTATCTTTACTAGTGTAACCATTAAGCTTTGTTAATCTTTAGATAGTTAACTCTGTGCTATAACTGTCAAACATTGTCCTATTCTTGGTAGAGATAAAGTCGTTTCACTAAGAGATATCTACTATATGTAAATATTTGGTTTCTTTTAGTTTATACTATAATTATATGTCTCTTTCCTGTGGCCAAAGGTCGTAGGTTATAGGTTCTTAGACTATGTTGGTTTGTTGTCTTTCCTTGATACTATCATTGTTGATTTTACTAGTATTGCCAAGATGGCATATTTGTTTTTAATTGTTTTTTTCTTTTTGTATGCCAATATCTAGATTGCCTTCAGTCATCAACAATGTTGTGGCTCATTCCAAGAGAACTAGACGCTAGGTAAAATATACTGCAGCCTCCCCACCCAAATAAACAAGAGGTGGTTAGATCTTGAGAGAGAGGCAAAGGTCCATAGTTAGCCACAGCCAGAGTGCACTACTGAAAAACAGACACTAAGAGACATCCACGCTAACAAATTCATCCAGTAAAAAACAAATAAATACATAAACATAAACAAATATGCAAAGGAACAAAAATTCTCAGTACTTCCAAAGCTAATTCATAGATAACTAAGGGGTAGAAAGCAAAAGCCACACAGATAGATGAATTATTCAAAAAAATAACAAAGGAGATTTTTACAAATAAGGTCAATAAGGTGTTCAGTGAGATCAATGATGATATGACTGAGCAGATAAGGGACATGAAATGATCAGTGAGTTTACCGACAACACTAACTGAAAGCAAGCTGAGCTAAAGAAAAGGATACAAAACATGAGTGACCAATTTAGCAAAGAATGTCCATGAAACAGTGTCACACAGAAACTCAGGAGATTAAAATTCTGTTGAAAGTATGGTTGCCAGAAGTTACTAATGTGAGGTTAGTGTTAGCAATAGCAGATAGAGCTGCTGTCAAAGACCAACCTTCAGAGATACCTTAAAAATAATAAGGGAACATAATAAATATGTCCAACAACTGGTTGAGGGTCGGGGAGGTAGCTCAGTAGAATAAGCACTTGCCTGGCAATTGCAAGGGCTTGAGTTCAATCTCCTGTTCAAAAAAGAAATGGTTGATGATGTGAAGACTAATCTAAGATTGATTAAATTACTGAAAAAGATGGCACAAAAATTTAGCTCAGAGAAATAATAGGAGGAAACTTTCCAAACATGGGGAAATAATTTAATATAAACATAAGTGTTATATGGCACCCCAAATGACTACAATCAAAAGAGAACCTTGCCATGACACGTCGTAGTCAAAATCTCAAAAGTCCACACAAGGATAAAATCTTAACAACTATTAGAGAAAAACAACAAATCACTTATAAATCCCATTAGAATTACACAAGATTTCTAAACACAATCTTAAAGGTCAAGAAAGCCTGGAGTAAAGAATTTTAAAACCTAAAAGGAAACATATTCCAATGCAGACTAATATATCCTGTGAAACTATTTTACCGAATTTTTGGAGAAATAAAGTAATTCCATGACAAAGAGCACTGAAACAATTTCATGGCCCCCAAATCAGCATTCCAAAAATTGTCAAGGATGTTCTAGAGACAATGAAGCTAGCAATGTAAAAATGTCTAATACAAAGAATGCATCAGATATTTAGGTAGAAGAAGGAATCATAAAAGGAAAACAATGTAATGACAGGAATAAATTAATAACTTTGAGTAACAATGCATTATGAAATCTTACTTTCCCAATCAAAAAACACAGTTTGACAGAATGTATCAAGCAAACAAAAACAACTGTATGTTGTTACATCAGTCATTGTTTTACCAGAGAAATAGATATATACAAAAGACAAAATACAAGAAACACAAAATTTATTTTAAAAAATGTAAAAGGAATTACAAGATTGGCTTACAGTACTCAACCACAGAGTTGGATGAGGAAGCGTGTAGAGGGTGTCTGCACACTAGTGGCTGAAGTCTTTAGTCCAAAGTCTAGAACTCGCTGGAGTATTCCATGCAAGTCTGTACCAGGAGGTGATGATATGTGATGAAAGGCTGAAGAGTATGTACAAGAAACTTGGAGGATCCAAGACAGAAGCCAAAAAGTCTGTGCTAGAAGCCAAGAGATATCCAAGCTGAAGGCGAAAACGAGTTCCTGTGTCCTTCATTTCCATTTTATATGTTCAATGGAATAAGCCATTCTAGGGCAGGTCCTTTACATTCTAAGGTGTAAAATTGCTGAGTCAATTTAGTTGAACTTGTAAATTTCTGAAGTCAACACAATCAATCAACCATTTATATTTTGTTATATTCATGGCTTTTAAGGGAAAAGATTTTATATAGGACACGTTGTTTATAGCATTATTTTTATAATATTCAAAGAATCAAATGCAAAAGAATGCAGAAAATTTGTCCACATACTAGAATTCAGTTAAGGGCCTGGATCCCACAACAATATCCTGAGTGAGTCCAGCTGAAGACCCACAGCCCATTGTAATGTCCTACACAAGTCTAGTGGGAGGCCATAAAGCCCATGACAATGTCTCATGCAAGTCTATATCAAGAATATGTCCTGGAAAGGTCCAAAGGTCAGTGGCAGAAACTAGAGTTTCTATGCCAGTGTGATGAGGATCTGTGCTAGCAAGCTGAAGGATCTGTACTGGAGCCAAGAAAGCAAAGCTCAAGGTAAGGATCAGAGCTCCTCTGAAAGAACTGCAGCCATTCTCAGCAACAGCAAGGTCTCAAACACCTTCAGTAATGAAAACAGCTGAGTTCATAACAGAAAAAAAAGAGTGCAACAACCTTCTCCAGGAGAATTAACAGCACATGATCTTCCCTTCCTATTTTCTTTTTGTGGTATTGGCAGTAATATTCAGTTAGTCCTTCTATACCCAACACCATGTTGATTCAGTTCATCTGGGTGCTATAAGTTGGCTATTAATTAATCCATCACAGTGGCTTATAAGAAACACATTTATTACAAAAGGAAATTCATAGAGTCAAAAGGAAGTAAAAGCATTCTATGAAACAGGATCCTGAAAATAAGCAGAAGCAGCTATCCTATTGTCAGATGAAGTAGACTTCAAACCAAAACTGACCAGAAGAGCCAAAGAAAATCAATACATTTGGGCTAACAATCTAACAGGCAAAGATAACAATTATAAACAGTGAAGAAGGAAGTTTATACCTCAGAATGTCCACATCAGAAAAACACCACCCAAATAAATAACTTAATAATGCACATCAGGGAACAATTCAAATTCCAAAATAGTACTAAGAAGGAAATTATAAGGACCACAGAAGAAATTATGAAATTGAGATAAAAATAACAATACCAAAAAACTCATTGAATTGAATAGTTGATTCTTTGAAAAAAACAAAAATAAACAAAATAGACAAGCCTTAGCCAATCCTACCTTCTAAAAAGGGAAAGAAAAGCCCTAAATCAATGCCATTAGAAGTGAAGAGGTGAGACACTGAGATAGCTCAGTAGACAAAAGTGCCTGTGTGGACAAGCAAGGCAAGCACAGGGGTAGCGATTTTATCCTAGCACCACATGCCCTGCCAGTCCTGCCTCCAGGTGTATGTCTGTAATCCCACCACTAGGGGGACTGAAATGAAAGCAAGAGGATCATCATAAGTCTGAGCTGTGTAGTGAGACCCTAAAACAACTAAATACATTTTGTAAAGAAGAAATGAAGAGGTGAAACTCAGCCAACATTAGCAAAATCTAGAAGACTATTAGCACTATTTTAAAGACATGTACTCCAATAAATTGGAGAAATCAGTAAAAATGAACAAATCACAAAAATTGAACCAAGAAGACAAAGCATTAAAAAATCTAATAACAGGCAAAGAAATTAAAGCAGTAATAAAAATCTGACCAAATAAGAAAAGCCCAGGACCTGGCGCATTCACTGCTGAATTTTAGAAGAATATGGGGAAAACTTCACACTACTACTTCTCAAATTTTTTAATGCAACTGAAAGAGAAGGTGATTCCTATAATTATTTCTAGAAGTTAATCTTACCCTGGTTACAAAACCAGACAAAATCCAACCAAGAAGACTACTACCACAGGCCAATCTCTTTAATGAACATTGATGTAAAAGTTGTCAACAAAATACTGGCAAACAAATGCAGTAAGTCATTTAAAAGATCATAAAACAAGACCAAATAGGCTTCATCCCAAGAATTCAGGAATAGTTTAACACGCACAAATCAATAAATGTAACACACTACAGAAATAAAGGCAATAGAGCCAGTGGTATAGCTCAGCGGATTAAGCGCTTGCTTAGGGAAGCACAGGGGCCAGGGTTCAGTTATTGACCCTGCCTGTTGTGCCAGTCCCACTCTTGAGCACGCTGAGCTGGTGACAGAGTCTGGGAATGGTGGCATGCGTCTGTAATCCCAGCACTTGGGAGGTACAAGCAGGAGGATCACTATGAGTCAGTAGTAAGACCCTATACAAAAAATAAAGAAGAAAGAAAGAAAGAAAGAAAGAAAGAAAGAAAGAAAGAAAGAAAGAAAGAAAGAAAGAAAGAAGAGAGAGAGAGAGAGAGACAGAAGTAAAGAAGCAAGCAAGGAGCCGGGCGTGGTGGCTCACGCCTGTAATCCCAGCACTTGGGAGGCTGAGGCAGGAGGATTGGTGCGAGTTCGAGACCAGCCTGGGCTACAAAAGTGAGCTCAAGGCCAGCCTCAACTGCATAGCAAGACCCTGTCTCAAAAAGACAAAAAATAAATAAATAAATAAAATAAAAAAATAAAAAAAAGAAGCAAGCAAGGACAAAATTCATATGATCATTCAATAAGTATAGAAACAAAAAGCCAATAAAATCCTATATCCTTTAATGATATAAACCTTGCAGAAAATAGATATAAGGAGGACCTTATCTCAACCTAATAACAGCCATTTATGACCAACTATATGTTAACTACAGAAAATGTGACAGCTTTCCCCTTAAGCCCAAGATATGGATATAAAATATCATTACTCATGTTCAATATAGCACGTGAAATATTAGTTAAGAAAATCAGCCAATAGAAAGAAATAAAAAATATACATGTAGGCTAGCCAAAAAGCTCAGTGGATTAAAGTGCTTGTTTAGGCAGACACAGCAGCCAGGTTTGATCCCCAGTGAGCCATGCTGGCCAGTGACCCTGGAGTACTCTGAGATCAAGACTGAAACTGGGCTTGGTGGCATCCCTGTGACTTCAGCTTTTGGGAGGTTGAACATAGATGGATCACTATGAGTCTGATCTACATAGTGAGACCTTGTAGACCTTGTAGCCCCTGTACAAAATAAAATAAAGGGGAGAGAAACAGCACTTCCGCCAAAGATCATTAAAAAGTATACATGTAAGCAAGAATTCAAATTATTGTTTGCAAAAGACACAACCCTTCACATAAAAGACCTAAAAATTCCACCAAAAGACCCCTAAAATTGATGATGAAATTCAGCAATGTAGCAGAATATAAAATCAACACACAAAAATAGAATTTCTGTGCATCAATAATAAACACACAAAGGAATAAATTAGGTAAACAATATCACTGATAGTAACTTTAGGAAAAATTAAATATTGAAGAATTAATCTGTACAGCAAGAGCTACAGTACTTTTAAGAGATCAAAGATTACATCAGAAAATGGAAAGATACCTCCTATACCAAAAAAGGTGGAACCAATATTGTCAAAATGGCTATACTTCCAAAACTGATACTCATTTAATGTAATCTAAATAAGATATCAACAGCACTCCTCACAAAACTAAAGAAAACAATTAAAATTTAAATTGACCAAGAAGAGCAATTCATTTTTTTTCCAATTCTTTTATTGTTTAAATTTAACAATGTTTATATTACATATTTTCATCATCGGATCAGTTTAGATTAATACATATAGGTATATAAGATTGATCAAACAACTAAACATTAACCTTTCTAAATCCACATTACTTTTTTTTTTCTTTTCCCCCTTTTTTTCTTTGAAAGTTGACATATCGCATATTGTCCTCACAATCATTCTATAGAGTGCAGTGTGTGGGCATGACCCACCTCCCTATTAATGTTGCATAGAAAAAAGAAAGAAAGAAAGAAAAAAAACAGGAAAGAATATACTTCCCTTTGGACTAAGAAGAAGCAGATACATATACAATCAAAGGTTTTGCAATTGCAGTGTGCCACCAGTGAAGCTTGTGACG
>PVJA010023410.1:6789-33144 GCA_004027025.1 Myocastor coypus | reverse complement strand
TAAGGCCTCTCTTATTTTTCAAAGGCATTTGTTTTTAATGGGTAAGAGCAGATGCCTAAGGCACCAGCTAGAGCTGGAACTCAGTGGAGAAGTGCTGGCTTAGTGTGCCCAGGGCTCTGGATTTGATCCCCAGCAACACACACACACACACACACACACACACACACACACACACACACCCCAGTTTTGTGTAAGGCAAAAACTCGGCTTGTAAGAGGTGCTTTCAAGATCTCAATCCAGAGGCTGGGGGGATAGCTCCGAGGCACAAGTGCCTGCTGGGCAAGTGCAAGGTCGTGAGTTCAAACCCTGGTCCTCCCCCCCCCCCCAAAAAAATGATCTCAATCCCAAGGATTTCACACTCCTTGGGAGCCATGGAAACTCTGTCTATGCCTCTTCCTGCCCTGTCCCCTGTCATTCCAAGGCCCTCCTTTCCATTCTGTTCTTCAGCAGGGTGAGAGGTTAGGTACCTAGATATGCAAAACCTACTTTTTTCCATTCAAAAGCTAGTTAACCAATTAATTATATCTGAGGTCCTCTATTCCACTTTTGAAAGAAATCTAGGGTAGAGTGAGTTTTCCCTCTGCTACAGCTGCTGCAGTCCAGAGCAAGTTTGAAGCTACTACTGAATAGGATTTCCTTAAGCAGTGGATGAGTGACAGAGTGAGTTAAGGAGCTAAGTCAGATAATGACACATGACACCGCTAGGTAATAAGCACACAAAGAGATACGGGGAGGCCATAAAGTGAGAACAGGATGCGGTTAACAGATGCATAAAAATCTGACCTAGAGGTTTTTATTTATTTATTTATTTTTTCTTGTTTCAGAACTTTTGTTTGTTTGTTTTTTATGGCCGGCCCAGCCTGCCCTGAGGGCAGGGCTGGCGCAGCATGTGGTGCCTGGCATAGAACCTCTGTCCCTGCAGCCACCTAAGCTTTCCTAAGCAGGCGCTTTAGACCACTGAGCCATCCTGCCTAGAGGTTTTTTTCAGTGTCCTCGCAAAAGCCATTCCAAGAAGAGTGCAGACTCATGAGGAAAGTGGCAGAAGCCATAGGGCAGCGGGGGAACACACCATAAGCCCCACTCCGAGTGTTTCCGGTACAACAGGTCCCAGTGTGGGACCCTAGAGTTTGCATTTCTGAGGAGTGCATTTCCAAGTGGTAGGGGCGCCCATAGTTCAAGAATTATTGACATAGGCAATCGGAGGAGAGCTGCTTCCAAAGAGTCTTGTATATAAATGGGGCTCAGCACTCTGAGGATCTGAAAAAAAGATTTACCAGAGATCTACGGGGAGAACAGTTTCAGTGTCCCAGTTGCCTGAACTTCTTGGCCAGTATGGCCAGTCACTGCAGTGTGTTGGGAACATGATTGCCTATAACGGCTGGTCAAGGGCACTTTCATCCCACGTAGCCCTCCTTATCCCAGTGTGATGTGCCTGTGAGCATAGGTGGTGTGCACGCTCCGAGAACAAGGCTGAGGGCAGTGTCACAGGGTAGTCACCTTCCGCTCACACATGAGGTTTATTACCTAGCCCAAGAGAACTGCTAAGGTCCAGCCCAAGGACAGCCACGCGGGGCGAGGTGAGACTTCCCACCCACGCAAGACCTATTGCCCTCCAGGGATGGGAATTCGGGCTGCTGTCCCAGGCGGAGCTCTGGGATCCGGGCCAACGAGGATACAGCGACTCGCGACGACTTCCGCCTCTGGCGGCCGGCAGTGGGGGGCGCACCAAGACAGCAGTTGGGGAGCTGCGCTTTGTCACCGTGGAGGCGAGGGGCGGAGGACCTAGAAAGGGGCCTCAGGGACCAGACCGGCCGGTTGACGAGTTCCCAGGCCGGAAAGGGACGCCTGAGGACTACTGCAGCCCGGCTACAGCCCTGGGGAGCGGGAGGGGGCTGAGATCCCCGCCTGCGCTCGCTCCGCCCTCAGGGCTGACACCCCAGAGCCCCCTTTCTCTCAGGAGCCCCAGGAGGCCCTAGAGCCCGCGGCCGCGGCGTCCCCAACAACTCGCCACCAGACTTCAAGGCAGGACTGCACGGTCCCTCCGCGCTGCGGCGCCCTTCTTTCCTTCCTCTTTCACCACCGGGTCAGTAGCGCCCCCTCCTCCGCAGCCGACCGCAAGGGCTACAGCTGCATCCCCAGACTGTAAGGATTCTTTCACATAGCCACAGCTTCCACAGTTGTCTGGGTTAAGGAACATGGTCATCCTTCTAGGGGCACAGCGCTCATATTAGAGAGACAGTCTGGTCTTTGGACAGTGGATGCCTTGGGTTACAATCTGGGATAGGCCATTTCCCAGCTGTGTGATCCTTGGCAAATTCCTTAACCTCTCCAAGTTTTCCCACTGCACAACCGGAAGAACCAAGAACCGCATCCCATTGGGCGATCTGAAGCTCAGTCTCACACAAAGTTCCCAGAAGCCCCCAGAGGCCTTCCGATTGGCAGGAGAGACTGAGCCTCCCGCCAAGCCAGCTGCACTTGCCCACCGAGGGTGGGTGAGGGGGTGCAGAGGTGGTGTTTCACCCCATTCTTGGAAAGCCCTCCTTGCCACTCGGCGAGGAGGCCACCACCTGCCACCTGTCTCCCACTGAGAAAGATCAGCAGGCAAGGAGATAGGTAGAGGGTCTGGCCTCCTTTGGGTTTGGTCAGGAAACAAGGAAGACAGAGATCATGGGTCACAGAGCTTGCCTAGACAGACTCACATACAGAGAGGCTGGCATCTAGACGGGAGCATTTGGGAACATTTAAGGCCACTTCATTTGGAGAAAAGAGAACCCATTATTTAATGATTCCACCCACGGTGGGACTCAGGATTCCTGGCCACCCTGACAGATACCTCAGTAGACAGATTAGTGGATGGGGTAAACATACCAAGCCCTGTCTTTTGTAGAAGTCCTAGGAGGATCAAAGTTTGGAGGGGAGGGTCTCAGGCACATCCCAGATGTAAGCAGCCTGTCCAGCCCCCAGTTTGGGCCGTGTAATCCTGGAGGGTGGCTTGAGGGAAGTAGCTGCTCTGTGAGGGAAAAGACACTGGTAGTGGTCCAGCCCCCTGGGAATTGATCAGGGCACTGTTCTGGGTAGCAGCAGAACCTCAGGAAGTGAAGGCCAAATTCAGTGCCTCTGTGTTTTTCTAGGGAGAGGTATGACAGATAGGCTTAGGAGCTGTAATCTCCAAGAGGTTAAAAGTGGGTGGATGAACCGGGCATGGTGGGGTACACCTGTAATCCCAGCACTTGGGAGGCTGAAGCAGGATGATCAGTGTGAGTTCAACACCAGCCTGGGCTACAAAAGTGAGCTTAAGGCCAGCCTGAACTGCATAGTGAGACTGTGTCAAAAAGACAAAAAGAGAAACAAACAAACAAATAAAGTGGCTGGATGTCTAAAGCGCCTCCTTAGCAAAGCTTATGCGGCTTCAGGGACCCTGGTTCGATTCCCAGCATCATATGCTGAGCCAGCCGTGCTGTCAGGGCAGACTAAGCCCGCCATAAAAATAAATAAACAAACAAAAGTTCTGAAACAAGAAAAAAAAAAAAGTGGTTGGATGGCCCTAGTGAGTATCCTGCTATTTTCTTGAGAGGTGCTCAAGGCCACCATAGATTGTAGTCATCAGAGAGGCACAGAGTGAGTGCCTCCTCCTAGGGGCTCCAGAATGAACTGCCATAACGACGCTGTGTGTAGCTCTGAACTCAGACCCTTTTCTTACTCCAACTCTTACAGAATAGTTTTCCCTGCCCCACTCTCTGCAGCCACACTAATCTCCCTGCAGAGCCCTACAGTTTCTGTTCAGCCTAGATCCATGTCACGCAGAGGGGAAAATTGCAAATGGTCTGCAACTGTGCTTTTCTTTACTCTCCTTCATGCCAAGAGGGTGTGGCCAGAGGTCAGCTGTCTTCCTTGCTCTCCCATGAGCTTCTTTCTAGAGCCTCATAGTTTTACATTTTTCTTGGATTTTCCTTTTCTTCTGTGTTTGCAACACTGGGGATTGAACCTAGAGTCTCATGAATACTAGAAAAACTACAACTCCATCTTCAATTTATTTTGCATATGGATGTTGAGCCAGAAGGAAAAGGAATCCTCTCATTTGGGTTTGATGTTTTTCCTCTATGTTTCAGAGTTCTCAGTTGTAAACTATGGATGGTTTGTATTATCTTCCCCAGGGCCTGTTGTAAGGACAGAAAAAGCTCAGCCTTGGGAAAGTGTGAAATGCTTAGAATAGTGTCTGCTTTTATCAAAGGATCCTAGACTTTCAGGTGGGGTTTCTCTTTGCCCTGCTGTGAGGGGGTGGTGGTGGCAGGATAAACACTCTGAACCTTCTATTTGAGGGTAGAGGGGACACAATGAGAGGACCTCACTCAGTTCTAGCAAAGGTCCAGGCTTTGAGGAGGGTTTCCTGATGGAGTGAGTCCACTAACATTGTTGTGGACTGGGGTACCCCTTACGATCAGGATCTTGGAGGAGGACCAGACTTGGGCCTGAAACTCAAATGTCCTGGCTTGAATCAGAACCATGGGTCATGCTACAGTTGTGGGGGAAAAGGCACTGTGGACCCCTGCAACCCCTTGAAGGACTCTAATGTAGATCAAAGGAGACAGGGATATCAGCTTTGTAGCAAAGCAAATTTTCAGACAGCAATGGTGAAGGAAGAGACTTTACCTAGAAGAGGTAAAGTATGCTAGTGAAGGACAGAACCACCCTGCCTTCATGTCCTTGCGTGTTAGAGAATTGCTCTTGGCTGGTAAGGCAAGAATCAGTTTAGAGGAGTGCTCAAATTTTCCTGTCTGCTGGGGACCTCTGTAAGGCCAGTGGTGGGAGTAGGGATGCAGATCTCTGCGCAGGAGGAATGTAGACTGGGTCAGGAAGCTACCAGGCTCCAGCTCTAAGGAGGCCAGGCAGGCAGGCATATTGGCCAGAGCCAGGCAGGCCTGTCTACCTCCTGGGACTTAAGGAGCAGTAGATATTAGGGTGCAGAAGTTATCTAGCTTCCTGTCCTAGGTCCCTCAGCCTTTGCTCCCCAAGGTGCAAAGAGGAAGGAGTGTTTATCCACATCAGAATTTAGAAGATGCAGGTTCCATCTATCTGAAGGAAAATTGTTCTGTGGTGCATTCACGATGTAGCTACTGAAGGCACCAACACCCTGTCCCACTCTGCAGCCTACTGAGTGGTAGGTGAGGGCTAGGGCTAGGGGAGTGGCCCAGCTATGATCTCCCTGCCCTGGAAGCCTGGCCTCCTGCAGCCTGAGAGATGGAGCGGATTTTGTTCCACTAGGGGTGCACCTGAGAGGCTTGGGCAGCTGCCTCAAAAGGAATGGGGATCAGTTATCAGGACTACTCCCTCTGGAGGTGGTCATCCTGGGCCTTCAGGGCAATGGCCTGCATCACAGCCTGGAAAGTACAGAGGAAACAATGATATCCACACAGCTGAAGGAAACTCCCTTTGTTCTTACCAAAGAGAAACCATACCATGTTTTTCCTGATCAAATCTTTGCAGCCAAGCTATCTCATCATCTCCTGGCCCCTAGCCCGGCCTTGTTTCCCCTTCCCTGTGGGGACCACACACAGTGACAGGAAGGACTCACTGTAGGCCAGGGAGATGCAGGGGCCCCAGCCACTGAGGCAGACCCAACAGCCAAGGCTGTTGGGAGCGGGGTTTTCTTGGGAAGCGAAGCTGTTTCAGACCATCAGCACTCTGGTGGCTGGGCTGGGCTTCCGATTCCATTTTAAAGGACCGCGCATCTTATCTCCCAGTGGCCTCCTAGGGGTTCACACCCACCCCCTGCCCAGCCCAGCTCAGGCGGAAGCCGGTCTGAGCTTTTGAAGTCCAGGGAATTTCAATCCAAGAGGAGCCGGCTGGACCCAAGCCTGTCGCCCCAGCGGGGGGAAGAGACAGACTGCAGGCCCGCGAGGCAGGGGGCAATTGAGAAGCCAGGAGCTGCCAGGACCTCACAGGGGCAGCTGTCACCTTCTCCCCATTTGTGGGGTTGCCCTGGCTTCACCCACTCTTTGAATTACCTTCTTTCTCGTGCAGTGCTGTGAATAGCCTTATGATACATGATAATGTCGCTATTAAAATACTCCCCTATACACATAGTGAAACCAAAACCAAACCGGACAGAAAAACAAACAAACCAAAACCAAACGGTCTTCTCCAGTTCTCTCTTTTCATCCTCTTCCCATTAAAAATCTGACTTCTCTTCATCTGACATTGGTAAAAGCATGCTTTGAGAAGCAACATTGACTTAGGTTTTTTTTTTTTTTTCCTCATGCAACTGGGAGTTCAGTGACTCCTAAAGACTGAAGACATGGATGCTGCTTTGAAAGAATGGGCTGGAGTCTGAAGTGACTTGGGGTGGGCTTTGGCTAGTTGGGGGATATTCCCCAAGCTCCCACTACGCAGCCCAGAGGAGGCAGCCCCTCTCTGAGAGGCTGAGCCTCTATTTAGCCCCCTCTGAGGGATGCAGCCCTGCTTCATCAAACCTAGCCTGGCAGGACCCTAAGTAGCATCATCCCCTTGTCCCCAATCCCACTGGCTTTCATTTTGAGGGAAAGCCCAGAGGAAAACAGAATCAAACACAAAACATTCCCATCGAATGCTAACCTCAGAGTCCCTCTCAGGACCAGCGTTGAGGAGTGGGAGCAGTAAGGAGGCATGAGAAGGTGGCACATTCGTGGAGGAGGGAGAGGGGTAGGTGCCATCCAGGTCCCGTGCTCCAAGAGCCCACTGGGCAAACAAGGCAGCACTGAGACAGACACTCAGGAATCTCACAGGACTTTTGACAGGCAAGAAGGAACCCAGACCCTCTCTGGCTCTAGCTGCTTGGGAGGAAAGGCAGGGGGTGATGGAATCTATGGACAATTCTTCATAGTAGCAAGAGGTTCTGGGACTCAATTGCCTCACTTTTGCTCCTCTCTAATCATTCACCTCCAATCTCTGAAATATTTCTCCACTTTTCTGGGCTTGCAGTGCTCAGCAGATGGTGGCTTTGGTATGTGCAGGGGGTGGACACGCCTTCCTACCTGCCTCTGTTGCCCAAAGAAGGCCAATGAACATCTAACTGAACTGAGAAGAAGTGGACAGCAGGAGTGAGGGGACAAGTGTGATCTTTCGTCCAATTTCTTGCTTCCGCTACCTCTTCCTATTTCAGAGATAGAAAGATTGGGGTGGGGTGGGGAGAAATTAGAGAAGAGCAACTGAAGAAGGAGGAAAGAAAAGTAGGAGATAGAAGACAAAAGGGAAGTGCCATAGTGATTTTTCTTTATAGAAGCTGGGGCTTTGCCTAAGAGTATGGAGGAAGCACCTCCATGCAGGGACCACCCTTCACTGGCTGCATAGAACTAGAAGCTCCTAGGGAGGGGACAGAGGAAGAAGAGCTAGTCTAGAAAGGACCCACCTCCTGCCCTCCTCCAAGTGAGGAAAGAGCCAGCCCACCTGCCAGGCCCTCACACTTGCTTAGCTTCCATAAAGGGCCATTGTAAAAGGATTGGATGCTACCTCCCTGAGAGTCTGTAGCCTCCCCGAAACTTCAAGCTGTACAACCCTGCCTCTACCTCTCCCACCTGAGCCAGGACTCGGCTCTGGGCCCCCACAGACTTAAGAGAGCACCTGGGAACTTGCTCTTTCAAGAGCATTTCCAGCGATTTCTTTTTCTCTTTCCAGCTTTTGAAGCCAAGGATTGTGGCCCCTGAGAAGGGCCCAGGGGGGACTCTGTGACTCCCACCGCTGCTGACCCCATGCACTCCATGTGCTCAACTCTTGCCCTAAATCCTGGATGGAAGACAAGCATCACCTCCCAGAGGGGGGTCTCCAGCACTGCTGCAACCAGGGCTGCTTTGCCCACACTTCTTCACTGGAAAAACCTGTTTCCAGGAAAATTCGTTGACTCTGAATGAACACCTTAAAATGCAGGCAAGAGAAGAAATGAGATCATTTTTAGAACTTCTCCCCACCCTACATACCTGAAGTGCCACCAAGGCCAGATCAAAAAAGCGATTTCTTCTACAAATAGCCGCCTCCTGGTCAAGACAGCTGTGGAGAGCTTACGGCCATCTAGATGAGGAGGGAGAGTTTAAAACAAAACAAAACAAAATAATTGAACACTTTGAGTCAGCAGGCAACAGGGGTCCTCTAAAGAAAAATTATGATATTTATCTTGTGCCTCTTGGGAAAGAAAAATAGCGGAGGTTTGCTCCTAGGAAGAAAGAGACAGTCAGGGGTGAGGAAAGGAAAAGAGGGAGCAAAAGATTCCCCAGGCTCCAAGTCTCCAGACAGTTTGTGGCAGGAGGGCTATGTTTTTCAGTAGCTTGTAGTAGGAAAAAAAAAAAAAAAAAAAAAGAAGAAGAAGAAAAAGAAAGAAAGTCTTCGGAGTCAGTTTGAGGTTAGCTGACAGGGGCAGGCAGTTGTAATAATACGGAGAGAGTCACGGCTTGCAAGCCGAGTTTCACACTTCCAAAATGCAGGTATAGTCTTTCATTAGTGTTGCATCAAGGCATCAAGTTAAGAAAGCAAAAGTCAAAACAACAATAAAAGCAAAATCAAAAGCGTTTGCAATTACCGAGTCCCGCTGCCCCTGCGGAACTCCTGCGCTCCTTAAGCTCTCTTTTCTTTCTGCGGAATTCCATTTGCATCCCCTCTGACTGGGTGTCTCCCCTCTCAGTGTGTGTGTCTCTCTGCTTTCACACTCTCCTCCCCATTCGAGCGAGGCCCACACCTGGCGCATCACTGCCGAGCCATTAGCTGCGGGTCTCCTTTCATCTTCTCGGTGGCAGACGTTTCTATTTATCTACTTGCGCTCGCCGAGTGGCGTCACCAGCGGTACTGTAATGACGATTGCAGCAGGAGGATGACAGCTTAGAAAGAAGAGGGCAATGGGGCTTCCTCCCAGAGGCGGTGCGGCACAGAGGAGCGCTCGCATCACAAGGTGACCCCAGCTCCCCACCGCCACCTCCGCCGTCGCCGTCGCCACCGCGCTCTGGCCGCTCGGCTCCCGCCCAGTCACTTGGTCTCTCGCTCCCTTTTGCAGCCAAGATCTGTCCGACCGCTGGGGTCTCAGGAAGCTGGGGGTTAGGAGCTCACTTGGGGCTTCTTTCCTCCCCCCCTCCGGAGAGCCCCAGAATGGAGAGCCGAAAGGACATGGTTATGTTTCTGGATGGGGGTCAGCTTGGCGCTCTGGTTGGCAAGAGGGTCTCCAATTTGTCCGAAGCCGTGGGCAGCCCGCTGCCTGAGCCGCCCGAGAAGATGGTGCCCCACGGTTGCCTGAGCCCGCGGAGCGGCCCTCCGGCTGCCCGGGAGCGCGGCGGGGCAGGCTCGGAGGAGGAGCCGGTAGATGGACTCTCAGGCAGCGCCGCGGGGCTGGGCGCCGAGCCTCGGGTAGCCGGCGCGGCCATGCTTGGCCCGGGACCCCCGGCCCCTCCTGGCGACAGCCTCTCTGGCCAGGGGCAACCCAGTAGCTCAGACACCGAGTCGGATTTCTATGAAGAAATCGAGGTGAGCTGCACCCCGGACTGCGCCACCGGGAACGCCGAGTACCAGCACAGCAAAGGTAGCCACGCGCCCTTCCGCTCTCCCGGCCTCCCACTGCGCCCACCCCTCACTTCGGCTCAGGCCAGGAGGAAGACATTCCTTTCCCGCAGGGCACAATGGCTAGGGGGACCCACCCGAGCAACTGTTCCCTGCTCTTGGAGCCCTGGCGGGGTCTCCTACTGTGTTCTGGCGTTGGTGGGACTGAGGGCGACAGCTGTGCCTGGGGAGGGGGGAGAGCAAATCCTGGGCTTATGGGATTCAGAATGCACCCCAGTCCCCCGTGGTTTGTGGTAATGCTTCAACTGAGTGGCAAAGACACCTTCCCTCGGGTAGAACAAGATCAAACATGGGCCAGGGCATTTTGTATCTGGCGGGGTGTAAGGCGCATCTAGGTGCGGAAGCCAGGAGTCCATAAAGGACCGTAAAATCGCTGTGGACTCTGGCTGTCCGGGTGCTGCAGCCTCCGACGATTTTGCACGTCGGTCAGAGGTCCAAATTACCTTGTCACTTCCCGGGCTTGGCGGCGCCAGGTCGGAAATGGTCCCAATGGTCTAATTGCCTTTGGTCTCCGGTTGCATTTGAAAAGGCAGAGATTGGGCCCTCCCCCCTTTCCCTTCCTTCCAAGTCCCACTTCTCCACCCAAAGGAAAAGGAGCTGCAGGGGGTTAGAGCCCCACCCTTTCCTGGGGTAGGCCCTAAGGGAGGGAGCTATTTTAACTGAAGACCTCCTCCCCACCAAAGACTAATGGGAATGGGGGTGATAGCCCCCAAAAGTCTCTCTGTGCCAGCAATCACTCAGCCAAAGAAGGGTGAAAAACTGGGAGGGAGAGCTCATCAGCAGACACTCCTCCACAAAGCCTGGGAAAGAGTGGGAAGAGCCAGGCAGGGAAGAAAGGCCACCTCTTAGTCTTCGCAGGCAACACCTTGTTGAGTATTCACCCCCACTGCATAACATCTTATCCTCTCAACCCAGATGGCCAACCTCACCCTTTCAGAGCAGCCTACCCTCCACTCAGATATACCATCCCTGCAGTGCACACAGCCTAGTAAATGCTCTCATACCTGCACCAAGTCTTGGAGTGCATGATGCTCCAGCACAAAGATGCCTCTTCACTCACTTGCCAAACGTATCCTCTGGTGCACTGCTGTCAAAGATGGACAGGAAGCTAGAAAAGCACACTCTTTCCTTGTGCCTCAGTACAGGTGAGGAGAGTGGCTGGGATTCCCCTGCACATAGTATGCCTTATAGCCAGGCCTTCCAGGTGGCAGCCCGACCAGACCTACCTCCAAAACATGTATATTCCCACTTCTTTTCTTGAAGTCCCCTGAGCCCAGCAGAGGCAGCGCCTGAGGCTCCCAGCAGTGTCCCTTTTTCGTCCCACCTCACCGACACCAGGCCTTGGCCTACAGTCTGTTTGCAGTGTGTTTGTGTGTGTTGTGTGTGTACACGTGCATGCTCTGGGCTCCTTGCACAGGGCCCAGCTCCGAGGCACTGGCTGGCAGTCCCAACGGCAGCAACGAGAACCCTAAGAGCAACGGCAGCGGAGGCGGTGGCGGCAGTGGCAGCGGAGGCTCGCAAGGCACCCTGGCCTGCAGCGCCAGTGACCAGATGCGGCGTTACCGCACTGCCTTCACCCGGGAGCAGATTGCACGGCTGGAGAAAGAATTCTACCGGGAGAACTACGTATCAAGACCGCGGAGGTGTGAGCTGGCGGCAGCCCTAAACCTGCCGGAAACCACCATCAAGGTATGCGCGACCCAGACGCCCAAGGAGGGTGTGTGCCCATTTAGCAGGAAGTAAAGAGCAGTTCCCTAGACCGCGGGCCCGGAATCTGGGCCCCAATGTGCAGATTTAAGATTTACTCTTCTGACAAGTCTGGAGATAGCCACAGTTGCCAGGAGGGTCTGTCTATATTTCTTCGTAGCCAAATAGAAAACAAGGATAGGTGCCTTGAAAGAGAGGGGCCGGAGAGGACAGTTTTCTGAGGAAATGCTGTCTGTGGTCTGACTCGGGGAGTCCTGATCCCCCACAAGCAGAGCTCCTACACCGGTCCTGGCACCCTGGAGGACGTGGCTAGGAGCGCAGGGGAGGAGGGGCGGACTGCAGTCAGCGCTCAACCTCCCACCGAGGGGTCCCAGCTGCAGTTGGGGTGGGGGCTGACTTGGCAGTTGGTGACTGCTTGGCTCCCCTCTGGGGTGTGGGTACTGTCTCCTGGAACTGCAGGGTTTCTGAGCCGCGACACTGGGCTTAGCCCAGCGGCCCAATTTGCTCCACTCGTGTCGCAGGTGTGGTTCCAGAACCGGCGCATGAAGGACAAGCGGCAGCGGCTGGCCATGACGTGGCCACATCCAGCTGACCCCGCCTTCTACACGTACATGATGAGCCACGCGGCGGCCGCGGGCGGCCTGCCCTACCCCTTCCCATCGCACCTGCCCCTGCCCTACTACTCGCCCATGGGCCTGGGCGCCGCGTCCGCCGCCTCGGCCGCCGCCTCGCCCTTCAGCGGCCCGCTGCGTCCCCTCGACACGTTCCGCGTGCTCTCGCAGCCCTACCCGCGGCCCGAACTGCTGTGCGCCTTCCGCCACCCACCGCTGTACCCTGCGGGCCCGGCGCACGGACTGGGGACCTCGGCCGGCGGCCCCTGCTCCTGCCTTGCCTGTCACAGCGGCCCCGCCAACGGGCTGGCGCCCCGGGCTGCAGCCGCCTCGGACTTCACCTGTGCCTCGACCTCGCGCTCGGACTCCTTCCTCACCTTCGCGCCCTCTGTGCTCAGCAAGGCCTCCTCCGTCGCGTTGGACCAGAGGGAGGAGGTGCCCCTCACGAGATAAGGAGCCGCCCACGGGCTGCCAGCTCCAGGATGCCCGTGGGGAGCCCCGGGGACTCAGCAAGGGCCCTCCTGCCCCCAAGATAACAGGGGAAAGGAGAAGGCCTGGAAGGACCAACGGGACTCACCCTAGAGGAGCGGGAGGTCCGAGATGCGACAGTGGCTGGCGTTTGGGGAGCACAAATGGGTTTGGGAAAGCTGAGAGAGAGCTTCTTTTGGGGTCCTTTTCACCATTCTTCAACAGATCCACCACCCAAGGCTGAGGCGGAGACTGTGACCCCACAGCTAAACAAAACTTAGCAGCAAATACTAGCAACCCTTATGCAGCCTTTTTGCCCCATGCTCCGCACCTGGGCCCTCTCTCCTGCCAAGGCCAGACACTGGAAAGGGAAACTGCTGTGTCCCTGAACAAAATGCTGTGTATGCAGAGCAGGTAGAGATTAATCTCCACCAGCTTTTCCAAGGCTTGTGGGTAGTACTGAAGCCCATTTAGGGGAGTAAGATAACTTACTGCCAGGGAGAATCTTGCCTCTTGGCAAGGAAGGGTGGGGGGTGTTTCTCTCTCACCTTCCTAGAAGCCCAATTACGCAGCATCTTCTGGCTCTGACATCTACCAGAACCTGATCTTTTCCCTCACTCTAGCTTTGTGACAACTCTCAACTTGCTATTCCTGCCCTCGTCCTTCCGCTTTTTGTTTGATGTTGGCAGGGAAGCTGCAGCTGCTCCAGGGCTCCTTGGCAGAGGCCAAGCTTCTTCTCCCAGGACCCAGCACACACCCTGATTAGCAAGTGATGTGTGTGGAGGGCTTCTGAATGTTGAATGTATGTATAATTATGATCATCCTGCTGCTGGTCACCAAGCCCAGAGCTGCGCTGTTAACAAGGCGCCCAGGGAAGAGCTTAGGGAGTCTGGAATTCACCTTCCTCCCTCAGTATCTGCTGGCAAATTGTATTCATCTTTTGCCTGCTCACCTTCACCTCACTAGGAGCTGTCTGGCCCTTCCCTTTGCATTTGGCATCTTACTTCCTTCTCTCAATTTCCTCTGAAGATGCCACTGAGACTTGACTTGTCCCACACAAAGAGGGGGAGCCTGTTTCTGCGCTTCACCGGGGTTTGATTGGGATCCATTCCCAAACGCTCACTCCCATATTCATTCTTGCAGCCAGTTGTTGAGGAAGAGGAGAATTTTATCACCCCCCCCCCCACCAAGTCAAGCCTCACCCCAACTGGGAGAGAGTGATTCTTCCTGTAGGGAATGAATTTGGTTTGGTTTGGGGTTTTCCTTTGAAGCCCAAAGAAATTGCTGTTATGATTTGTTAACCATATTGCAATAAAAGCTGGACATGATTCTCACTTTAGCATTTAAATATTTTTTTTTTCAGCAGATAGCACACTGACTCTTATTTTAATTGGGTAGGAAAGAGTCTTTTAAAGCCTTGTTGGACTGGCAGGCTCCAACCAGGCATTATAAGGAGGTAAAGGGAGGCTTCTCTCTGTTCTGGAGCGCATGCTTCCTCAATCCAGGCAATGCTGGGGCCCCTCCATGGGGAAACTGGACTCCTAAGTGCTGACTCTGCCTGGGGCTCCGCCCTTCCTGGATTCATCCCAGTTCAGTTGTTCTAGTCCTTTGAGGAAGAGACCTGGCTTCTCCTCCCTGAGACCCGCTACTGCCTCAGCTCAAGAGGGTACAAGTGGGGTTGTGGCGGTGCAGCTGGAGCAGTGCAGAGTTTGGTTTGCTGGTCCAGCTGGGTTGCTCCTGAGGGTAGGGGCAGAGGCTAGCCTAGGGCAGGACCCTCTTGGTCTGCTTGACTTCAGACTAAAGTCATTGGGAAAATGGAACTCTGGGACAGTGAGTGGGAGGCAACAGGCGGTGCTCAGCACCAACTCCTACCCCATCCGAGGCATGCTGGCTGCTTCTGGAGTGCAACTCTGTCTGAGGAGGGAGGATGCCTTGGGGTAGGTTAGGAGGCTGGGATCACATTTGTGCCCAGGGTTGTCCCTTGTCTCTGCAGGCAGATGTGGACTCAATTACCTTACTCCTGGGATTCTGGAGACAGCCCCCTCCCCCTTGCACACAGTGGTCCTTACCTTCCCAACTCAAGCCTTCAGCAAGTTCCCATTCCCCCATCCCCAGTTTCTTGCCCTGGCTGGGGCAGCCAGAAGTTCTCAAGTGCCAGATCCCGGCAAATTTTGTGGTTGCTCCACATCGGGCAGAGATTGCTTGCGACAGGTAAATGGCTGCAGGTTGCCTTAATGCCAGGCGTATTTTCAGTTAATAGGGAGGGAAAATGAGGTGTCTGCAGCGATATTGGAAAGTACAAGATCGATGATCCAGCCTCGTGTCCAATCAGCAGCCTTTAATTGACTGTATTTTCTGGGTAATTGAGCCTCTCTTCCTCCAAATTGAAGTGGAAGATATAACAATACATCTTGCCAGGAGGAATTACTCATTACTTCATAATGAAATTTCCCTTTTGCCAAGGTTTGCGGTTTGGTGCTAGGCGCCACTTCTCACATTCGGTCTCCCCTCTCTCCCACCTGCACAGGGCGAGTCTGTCTGGCTTGACATGCCCCAGTTTGGTAGTGAGGTGGGAGAGGAACATGTAGTAGGCCCTCCCCCATCTACACATCTCTATCAGTAGAAGGAGATGGATAGACTGGACAACAGGGCCTAACATGGTACTGTTTTCTTTTCTTTCTTTCTTTCTTTCTTTCTTTCTTTCTTTCTTTCTTTCCTTTTCTTTCAACCTTAGAAGAATCTTCTCTTAGTGGTGCCTGGTCTTGGTTCCATTGTCCATTGTGCAGGTGGGCAAACGAAAGATCCAGGTATCAAACAGCTCCGGTATCAAGCAAACTCTCGCCTTGCTTTGGAATTCTTAAGCTACTCCCCTCAAAGTCTGACACCTCCCTCCGACTCATCCTCCATAGCTCCGCAGTCTGGCTGGGCAATGGGGCTCAGGAACACAGCCATGTGCCCAGGCTGGTTCTCATAGCGGGTTAAGCTAGCTGCCCGAAGCCAAGTGTGTGCAGGGCCAGGCAGTCGCCAGCTTGTTAGAGTGTGATTGATTGCCTTATTAAAGCGTGTTCTTGTAAGTGTGACCAAACTGATTGCATTGCATATGTTTGGGATAATGCTCATTTTAAACAACAGGATAAAGCGGATGAGCTCTACAGAGCCTCGAAGACAAAATGATTCTGGCCAGCAGCTCTCTAACTCTGGCATTAAATTGCCCAGTTACATAGCAAATCACTTGGTTCTTCCATCTTTATTCCCATTTTTCTTTTCTGGCCTGCTGTTTGATGGTTTCTCTAGTGACTATATCAGCTTCACCTTTAGGCTGTACTCCTGTTCTGGCACATAATCCTCTTCCCCGTGACAGACAGAGGGAGAAGTGTTAGAATACACTCTCTCACCAGAACACTCCTAGAGGAACGTGGCTCTAGACTGTCAACCCAAACAAGATTTTGGGTCCCCACAGGAAGTCTCTTATACCCCCTCTTCATTTAAGTTTAAAAGGTTCTTTTGTTCCACAGGCTTCCTGCTTGGTTGCTTCCATTATTTCCCAAATGAGGAAACACCCTCCACCATATGTCGACTGGAGAGCATGGTTGTCACAGTAGTCAGTTGCTGAAGATGTCCAGACACATGACATTCTCCAAGTGGGAGCGCTTTACCTACTTAGTATTGTCTCCCTGCACCCTGGCTCCAGAATAGTAGAAGGAGGGCATTATAATGAAAATTGGAATTTTTTCTGATTTTGTCCCCATTGACATAACTCTAACCATTCATTGTGGCAGGTTCTTTCTGTGCAACTTCCTAACCAAAAAAAAAAAAAAAAAAAAAAATTGTTAGCTTGCCTCTACCTACTCCTGCCCAGTTGCAAGACAGCGAACTACTCTAAGATTGGACTTCCTCAGGGACACCTCTGAGATATGCTGAAATTCTGATTTGCTCAAGATGATGACAGTCATCAGGACAAATCAGAAGTGATGCCGCTCTTCAGGGTGTCATTTATAAGTGTAATAGCACAGATTCGTTTGCAGGACCCAGCTAAAAGGGATCAGCATAAGTGACTAGGTGCATGGGCAAATCTCTTCCATCACTAAGCTCCTCCATGGCTCTCCAGGGGCAGGCACATCAGACTGCAGTAGGGCAAAGCTAAGTCCAGCTCGTCATTTGCAGTAGCTTCTAGGTCCTGGAAACACTGACCCTAATGGGGGAGAGAAAAACCAACCATCTAACGCATCTTACCATCTACAAAGCAAACAAATACAAAGTCATTTCTAAAACTGCCTTCTCAGCAAATAAGTATGTGATATTCTGAGCAGGAGAGAGAAAGATTGCCACTTAAAAATAACATGAAAGCATTAAGTAATTATTTAAAACAAGGCTGTTTAGAAAAATATTTGTATTTATTGCAGCTGCTCAATTGGCCTCGTTAAAGTCAGCAAGCATTTAAATTGTGTTACAATCTCATTTAAATCTCGCTCAGTTCCAGCAGGCTGAAGAGCTTGAATAGACCAATCACTTCATAATGATGATGAATGAGAAATTAATTCAGATACAAGCAAGACAATTTAGGCCTTCATCTGTTTAAATAGCCTTCCAATATTATTCGCGATCGTGGGTCACAGATTGAATCAATTGTCCAATCTTGTGAAAGTCATATCCTTGCATCTTCATTGAGATTATTTATAGCGCAGTGAGGGCTGTTGAAAGGTATACGCTGTTAACAGGGACAATTACTTAAAGGGAAGCGTTTATAAAATGGAAAACAAATGCTGGGGTTGGTACAAATGAGATCAAAAGCAGTCATTCGAATCTGGCTATTGGAGAGAAGGGAATGAGAGCGGCCCCGCAGGATGAGGGGTGCTCAGGTGGACTTCTGACCCCTCCAGGGCTCAGGTGAGCTGCAGCCTCCTGGATGCGTGCTCCGTCGCCGCCCTGGCGACACAAGGAATGTCTTGCCTCCGCCTGCTTCAAGCTGTCGCCTCCCCGGCGGGGCTGACAGCAGCTAGCGTAGCCCAGGGTGGGCATCCTAAGCAACAGCACCCCGTGGACCCCGACCCTAGGGCGGTCTGCTAGGTGTGTGCGGCTCCGTCCCTGCCGATGCACGGCTGCGGACTCCAGCCTTGGTCTGCCGTTGCTGTCCGGGCGGCAGGGCGTAGGAGCCGGCTGCGGTGGTAGAGGCGGGAAGCCTTGGTGTACTCGTCCTGGGGGCCGCGACTGCCATTGTTCTTGGATTGTGGAGGCGCTACCATCTTTTAAATTTAGCCTCTTTCTAAACGAACGCAGGATGGGGCCCCCCTTCCACAAGTTCTTCTCATCGCTATCCACGGCCGCGAAGAGCGTCTGGAGTCGTTCCTGTCCTTGTAGGTTTGGGCCCCTTCCCAGGTCGGCACCCCTGAACTCTGAAGCCTGCAAACGGCGTCCCTGTTCCCAAAATAGGCCCGAGGCCGCCTCCCCCAGATCCCCTTCCCAGATCTTGACTTTGCGTCCGTTGAGGCCAGGACCCTGGGGTGCTCCGCTCAGGCACCCAGGAACCTCGAGGCCCCGTGGCAGTTAAGGCAGCTCCCGCGTCCCCAGGCCACAGGTGCCTCCTTTCAGTTTGTTTAGAGAAAGACCAGAAAGTAGGGAGAAAAGCGTGGACGTTGCGCACCGGGACTGCGCGCCCTGTGTCCCCGCGGACCTCGGGTCTACACTGGCGGGGGCGTCTTGGGCAGAGAACAGTCTAGGCGGCGCTCTTCGGGGAAGCGAGGCGAGGTGCGCTCAGAACAGGGACTCAAGGAAGCAGGGCTGATCGCTTGGTGTGCTGCGCCTGGAAGCAAGGAAGAGCGCAAGTGGCTCCCGGCCAACACCCAGGTAGAGGAGAAGTCCACGCAGCGCAGCACGCCGACGCCCCTGTCCAAAATCATCGAAACGCCCCCCACCCCCCACCGCCCTCTGTATTTGAAACAAAAGCCCAACTAACGGGTTCCGGGCTCACTGAGGACCCACTCCGGGGAGCGACTTTGATGTATTGCTGTCCAATTAGTGCCTTTAATTGGTGTCCTTAGGGACAGGCAGGCCCGGAGCTGGGACACAGCCTCCTCTTGCTTCTCCTACACATTGGAAAGGTAAAATTTATAACGCATTGTAACAATCCCTTGGGAGAAGAAGAGCGAGGGAGACGGCAGGGAGGGAACGAGGCAGCTTGGCCCTGCCAAGGACGCATCCTCCAACCTCAGGGTTCGGAGGAAGGGCCCATCCCTCCTGGTTCAGCCCGGCTTTCTGTGCAGGAGGGCTGGGTCGACTGAGTCGCTGAGGATTATGAATTTGCTTGCAGAAAAGCTAAAGGAGCTCGCATTGTCTGCAGAAGCCCACCCCATGTGGTCTCCCATCTCGTTAATAATGGCTGTTTGTTAACAAGGATGCCGAGGTTAAATAATCCGGGTGGAAGATTAAACATGCCTCATCAAGGCTCTGGGAGCCGCGCGGAGCAGAGACCTGTGCCAGAGCCGCCTGCCTCTTGGAGCCTGGAAGAAGGTGGGAAGGCAGAGCCTTGCGTTGGCTTGGAGGTAGCAGGTAGTGGAAAGGAAAGGGCAGAGCTATGTCTTCCGGGTGCTCCACCATGAAGACCTGCCTCGAGACGTGCTGCGCAGTAAACTACACATGAGGCAGACCCGTCGAGATGTGATGTTAAGTCCTCAGAGTTGCCTGCTGAAGATCCTGGTCCCAAATCTAAGGTCTCCTTTCATGGAGTAGCTACCACTGCCTCCCAGGCCATACCAGTGGGAAATAAGGAGCTCTTGTACCCCCAAATGACTCCCTGTGCACTGGAAGACAGAGCTTCTTGCTGGACTCTGGCCCTCACTAGCAATAGTAATCTTCCAGCTTCATTTTTTTTTTTTTTATTGTGTAAAAGAGACAGATGATGGTGCTTTATGTAGGTAAGGAATTTCTTCCCCCTTCAGCTTCCTATCACAATTAGGGAACTGAGCTCCTTCTCCTATACTCTATCCACATCCATCCTTGGAGGGTTCCTTTGAGAAGGATTTTACTCTGCAAATAGTCAAGGACTTAGTGCCACTCACTGTGCAGTGTTTTCTTTTAACCTGTGAGTGCTGGCTACAAATTTCCATTTCTCCATTGTTTCCAAATAAGATGCTTTATAAAGGAAGCATGAGGGAGATGAAGGTATGCATACGTAGGGCAGAGAAACTGTAGAATAGGAATTTATAAAAGAAGTGAAAGAGTTCCTGGTGAAACCACCTCGGTTACATGGCAAGCACATCAGTGAGAACAGTGCAACAGAGATTCCCTCAATGCAGAGGTTGTGCAGAAGAGCTGAGCGAAGACCCCTCCTGGAGCCTTGAGGAAGTGACAGTGAATAAAAGCTGAGTCATGGTGGCACAGGTCTATCGTTTCAGTCTACTGGGAGGCCCAGGCAAGAGGATGAAAAATTTGTGTTTAACCTGGGCAATTTAGAGAGATCCTGTCTCAAACACATGAAATGGCCTGTGTCACAGTCAGAAGATCATTTGGCCATAGACTTCACAGAGTCATTCCTCATAAGCTAACGTCGAGGCATGTGCGGTGCCTGAAGATAAATGAAAGCTATGCTTCTCTATGAGTTGCTGATGTCAAAAGTGGGTTCTAGAAAAAGACAGCTCGGTAGGAGTCAGGATGGATGAGTCATTGTTATGTCAGGTTTTTCTTTTTTTGTTCTGAAGTTTTTTTTTTTTTTTTTGTACTTTAGGGAACGGTCTACAGGGTGTTCAGGGTCTCCCTACTAAATCAGACTCACAGTGATCTGCCTGTTCACAGCCTCCGAAGAGCTGGGATTATAGGTGCATGCCACCATGCTCAGTCTCAATTGCCATCTCAGTGTGTCTTGGAGGGGTGGGGCCGGCATGGCAGGCCTGGGGATTGAAACTCCAACCTCAATCTGCTGAGCTATTTGGCTGGCCCCTATTCTGGAGTTTGAACACCAGGCTCCAGGCAAATACTGTACCACTGAGCTATACCCCATCCTTAAGTGTCTATTTTTAAATGACATAACTTTATTCTACTATCCAAAAAGATAGTCAAGGGGCAACCGGAGATAGCTCAGCAGTCTAAGTGCCTGCTTGGCAGGTACAATGATCTAGGTTTATCCCTGGTATCACGTGCTGTGCTGGCTCTGCCCCAGGCATGCTTTGAAACCAGATGATGCATGCCTGTAATCCCAGTGCTGGGGAGACTGAAACAGGAGGGTCATTAGGAGCTCAAGCTACATGGCAAGACCCTGTATGAAATACATTAAATAGAAAGCACAGTCAATATTTTCCTGGTGGATATTCAACAACCAGCTTAATCCCATGAATGAGTCAATAAATATTTATTGAGCAGCATGACTTCAATGGTTTCTACAATATCTTCTTTCTCCAATTTAGTGTTGATATGGCTTTGATTATGTTTGGATCCCTCTTAGAATAAATCTGTGCTTTGCTTGAAAAGAACTCATTAGTGATGACAACTGTGACCAAGGTGAGCCTATGTTAGGAAATGCACTTCCTTTGGCAGGAGCCCTGGCAAAAAAGCATCAAATATAATCCAATTTGTCCATTATTTGATTTGGAGCCTCTATGGCTTTAGCTTCAGAAGCTTTACATTTTTTCTTTTCTTTTGTACTTTAGGGAAGGATCTACAGGATGCTCAGGGTCTCACTACTAGACTGGACTTATAGTAATCTGTCTGTTTACAACCTCCCAAGAGCTGTAATTGTAGACGGGCATCGCCATGCCCAGTCTCAATTACTGGATCAGCATGCCCCTGGAGCAGTGCTGGGACAAGGCAGGCCTCGGAATTGAACCTCCAGCCCCACTCTGCTGAGCTATTTGGCTGGCCCTCAGCTTCACACTTTATATATGTGCTGATACCTGCTATTGAAACACAACTATTTGAGCAACATATAAACATAGATCCTTAAGCCAGAGTTTCTGAGTTTGGATCCCTACTCTGACCATTACAAGTTGTATGAACTTGAAAATATCTAAGCTTCCCTCTGAGCTTTAGTTTCTTCTCTGCCAACAATGGGTCTGTAGATGTTAGCTGGTGCTGTAGTCTCAGAACTTAGCTACTGAAATCAGTGAACATTATCTCAGTTCTGTGAGTTAGGTATCTGGGCTACCTGGGCTGGGTACCTCTGGCCAAGGTTAGTGGGCTAAGGTTGTGATCTTATGTAAAGGCCCAGCCAGGTAAAGCCCTGTTTTAGGGTCACTCATGTGGCAGTTGGCAGGATTCTCACTGTGAGGTGAGTAAAGGCTCCAGTTTCTTGTTGACTGTTGGTCGGAAGCTTCTCTCAGTTTTTTGCCTCTCTGGGATAACTCACATGGCAGTTGTATCCTGTCTTAGTTACTTTTTACTCATTGCTGGGACAAATACCCGACACCCAAAATGAAGGAAGGAAAAGTTTATTTAGCTCACAGTTACTGGAAGTTTCAGTTTGTACTCGGCTGGCTCCAAGGCAGAGAGGCACATAGCAGAGAGCAGCAGTTCATGGCAGCGGAACAATGCCAATGGCCCCAGAGGCAACCGACCAACCAGGGCAGCAGAGCAACAGCCTGAGTCTGTTTCTCTGTCTCTCTTTTTAAATTACATCAGGCTGTCTGCCTTAGCCTATTCGCCTAAGTAGTCTTAGCAGTACTCAGTACTCAGTCTCAGCAGTACTCAGACCATAATCCCAACAGTAGTAAAACATGTAATCCCAGTGGATCATCATTCAAGTTTCAAACTCTAGAAGTCCCCACCCCATTATTGTATGAGGCTTTGAGGGGCCAACTAGACATAAGCCATAACATTCTGCCCTTGGACCCCCAAAGTCTCATACATATTCCTTTGTACAAAACACATGTACAAAACTCTGAAAGAGTTGCCAAAGTCCCAACACTTTCAGCATTGCTGAAAAGTCCAAGTCCAGTCTCCTCCAAGATCCAAGGCAAACTCTCAACTGTGAGCCCCTGTATAAAAGAAAAGTTAAACATATCCAACATTCAAAGGTACAAGATAAACATTACCAATCCAAAAGCTGCAAACAACAGGGGAATACAAAACACTGAACCAACACAAATCCAAAATCCAGCAGGGTAAACATTAAATCCCATAGTTCCAACTGGAGCACCCAAAACAGTCTGCACTGAGTTGTGAACTCCAAAAGCCTTACACGGCTGTGCCCCTACAGCACTCTTGGTGGTAGTTTCCGTGGCTTCTCTCTTAAGCCAGCTTTGCTCCCTCTTTGCACGATCCACATTCCTGGCTTTTTCAAGGGTTTCCACTGAACGGGCTTCTCACACACAGCTTTACACACTGCCCTCTCAGGGGCATACTGCGTGGCATCCCAAGCCTTCTGCAGTCTAGGTGGAAACATTCTTAACCTCAGAACTCCTGCATTCTCAATGCATCTAAAACAACTACTGCCAGCTGGAATGGTAGCCAGACTTCCTTCTCTCTTGGTTGTAGGGGTCAAGTACCTGGATTGATGAACACTCTGACCCTGATTCCAAGAAACAAATTCTGCATGCAGGCACCATTTTGGAACCTGGTTTGGCTGCTGGTGCCATTCTGGTACTTGGGTCTCTGTGGCACAATAATCACAAACTTCAGAAGCTGCCCCATGACTGCATGGGGCTTTGCAGGGACAACTATACACAAAGCATAACTATCATATCTAATTTCTACGGCAGCCATGTGAAGCCAAAACCATTATGCCCATTTTAGAGATGAGAAAAAGAGCCCAGGGAGGTTGCAGAGTTACTGAGCAGGAGAATCCAGGTTCTCTCACTCCAGGCTGACTCCCCACACCAGTAGCTCTTTCCTCTGGACTCTGCCTTGCAACCAACTTTGTCATGAGGTCAAGGTCAGGGCTGGGCTGCTGTCAGAGTCAAGGAAGATGCTGTGACATGAACATAGTAGTGGCAGGCTAGTGTGGTACAGGTTTCAGACTGCTGAAAGCCTGGCTAATGACACAGCATAGGGTCAAAGCTGACTGAGAAGTAGTCAGCCAGGAAGTCAAGGCATATCATCCAAAGGGATTCAATCTCTACACCATAAGCTTTTGGTGCTGAGTTGCTCAGTTTGGACAGTGGCGTCCTGTAGCAAAATGCATAGAAATTAAAGGTACATCGTAACCCAGATATGTGAAGTAAAAGGTGAAAGTGGTGGAATTTTAAGGGAAACTAGGCAAAGAGGACAGGCTAGATATAGCTCCTAGATGTGTTGGGGAATGACATTCATGTTAGAGCACTAGTCCTCAAGGGGAAGACTGGAGATCCAGGCAGGAAAGCATGGCTGTATCCTGCCCTACCCTTCCTCTTCAGCGAAAGATCCCCTGCCTTTATCTGGGCGAGTGGATGACTGTTATAAAAGCTCTATTTCCTAGTTAGCTAGTTGTAGCCATGTGACTAAGTTCTAGCCAATGGAGTATGAACAGAACTCATGAGTGTGGTTCATAGAAAGTGTCCTTAAAGGATAGGGAATGTGCCTTTCTTTATTCTTGCTTCTGGTTGAAATCTGACAGAATGCATGGGACTCAAGACCCTCTTCAGGGTCATAGGAAGAAGCCATGTACTGAGAAAAGCACAATACTTTAGGGGGCACAAATATAATTCCTAACACTGTGGGATCCTACTGAACTACCTACTTCTAGACCTCCACAAGAAGGTTGGCTAGCTCAGTGGAATAAAGCACTGCTTAGGCAAGTGCAGGGGACTGGGGTTCAATCCCCATGCCATGCTGGTCCTGTCCCCCAGGGCACACTGAGTCAGTGACTGAGACTGAGCATGGTGGTGCATGCCTGTGGTCCCAGTACTTGGACTTTTTTTTTTTTTTTAAACTATTCCACTATCTAGCCTGTCCTCTTCGTCTTGGTTTCCCTTAAAGTTCCACCACTTTCACCTTTTACCTCACATTTCTGGGTTACCATGTACCTTTAATTTCCATTCATTTTCCTAAAGTTCAAGAGGAAAGAAAGGTCTAACTAAAGAGCACCATTCTTATTTTGGATCTTATGTCCCATGGACTAGAGTTAAATAACACAATATTTAAGATAAAGTAGGACACAGGAGAGCAGAAGTCTTGTGCATTATGATGGTTGATTGCCTGTGTCAACTTGAGTAACAGAAGGTCAATTAATTTGCTCAATAGTTCCACATCCTCGGGTGGGGAAGACCCACCCTAGAGTGGCTTGTTGCTGGGTGGTAAAAAGGGGAAATGAAAGATGGATGTACTTTTGTTTCTTCAGAGGCGCTCTAGTCTTCCCCTTCACCTTGGTCATCACTGACTGGCTTCAAGAGCAGATCCTTCAGCCTTCAGGCATAGACTCTTCAACTTCCATCACAGATCTATCAGCCTCCTGGTATGGACTTGCATGGGGACACTGCAGTGAGCTCCAGACTTGGCCTGAACTCTCCAGTCTCCAGTGTGCAGATGCCCTTTGTATTCTTCTTCATCTAGTTCTGTGGGTGGCCATTGTAAATCAATCTTGTAAATCCATATATATTTATCTATCTTGTGTTATATCTGTTTCTCTACTAAATACTCACAGATACACACTTATTGATTGTCCAAAGATTGTATTGGGTGTGGATATATCCATTAGAGTCCAGATTCAAGATGAAAATGAAGATAGGGGTTGGTACATATGGAGTGGGAAGTGCAAATTTGGACTTGAAGGACATGGAGGTAACTTGGAAGGAATATAAGTTTTGCAAGGATTGACTAGTTCAAATTTTTGTTGTGTTGTTTATTTATTAAATGATCTAACAAGTTGTTTAATCTCTTTTTAATTTTATTTTTTCTTGTTTCAGAACTTCTGTTTGTTTATTTACTTATTTTCATGGCTGGCTCAGCCTGCCCTGAGGGCAGGGCTGGCATAGCATGTGGTGCCAGGGATGGAACTGTTGTCCCTGCAGCCGCCCAAGCTTTCCCAAGCAGGCACTTTAGACCACTGAGCCATCCTGCCCGACCCTAATTTAACTCTTTTATTTTTTATTTTTTTCTTGTCTCAGAACTTTTGTTTGTTTATTTATTTATTTTTATGGCTGGCTCAGCCTGCCCTGAGGGCAGGGCTGGCGCAGCATGTGGTACTGGGCATCGAACCGTGGTTCCTGCAGCCGCCCAAGCTTTCCTAAGCAGGTGCTTTAGACCACTGAACCATCCTGCCGGGCCCCTAACTCTTAAGTCTCACCTTTTCTGGGGTGAAGGCAAGGGGAGATCACTTATAAATTCTATCTGTTGAATTTGCCACAGAACTAGGGCAGAGTTGGTGGTAGATTTAGTTATGGGAGGTTCGGTGTCACCACTCACTGGAATCATATGGGGAGACTAGAGCAGACAGTGTCCTAAATCAGTTGATACAGTAGACCATGCCCTAAGTCAGTTGACTCTGAGTTGGAATCCATGTTCTGAACATCTGTTTTCCAAGCTCCCCCAAGGTGGTACTTACGCCAGTGAAAGCTGAGAACTACTGGGAAAGGGAAAGAAAGAAAAGCATGGCCTGCCACCAGGTAGGCTTCTGTAAATGCTACTGACTGTAACTGAACTGAGATTAGGATCAATAGAGAAAGTGTCTAGGTCTCTTAAGTATTCATGATTCACTCAGAGTAACCCTGACTAACACAGAATTATTTATTGTTATTATTATTATTATTTTTGTCTTTTTGAGACAGGGTCTCGCTGTGTAGTTCAGGCTGAACTGATCCTTTTTTTTATTTTTTATATTTTTTTATTTATTTTTTTTTCTTGTTTCAGAACCTTTGTTTGTTTATTTACTCATTTTTATGGCTGGCTCAGCCCGTCCCGAGGGCAGGGCTGGTGCAGCATGTGGTGCCGGGGGATCGAACCGCCGTCCCTGAAGCCGCCTAAGCTTTCCTAAGCAGGGGCTTTAGACCACTGAGCCATCCTGCCGGGCCTATTGAGCCATCCTGCCGGGCCCTGATCCTTTACTTTATCTGTTTAACCCCTTGGATCAACAGTATGATTTAACTTTTTTTTTTTTTTT
>PVJA010023409.1:0-23395 GCA_004027025.1 Myocastor coypus | reverse complement strand
CTCAGAGCCGAAGTCTAAAAGTAAAAGTCGTTTTCTAATTTTATGTTTGAATTTTGAAAAATTAGAAATGTTTTTCAGTCTTCAAAAGAGTTTATGGGAGACAGTGATTCCTTTCTGGGTAGCAGCAAGCTTGGCGAGTTTGGCTCATAAATGTAGCTAAGGATGCTCCTCCTTTACTAGATAGCCCATATATGCCTGGTTGGGCAGTAACCCCAGAGCAAGAACTTTCCAGTGTGTTGGAGAATCCTTGTGATCTCAACCAAGGGCCATCTATACGTTTCCTTCCTGTGCACGAGTCCTACAAAAGAAATCCTTGATAACTGCAAAAATTAGAATGCCCTCCTGAAGCTGAACCGGGGATTTTAATTTTTGGTTGTAGCTGCCTGGGGAGGCATAGAGGACCTTAGCCCTACCCATGTACTTCCCAGTCTGTGTTTGAGCCAGGCTAAATCTCACTTAGAGAGCGCTCCCACCAGCAGCAGATTCTGAAGTACATTGCTTGGGAACACATCTCAGAAACTTTCATAGGGCCAATTCCATTCCCTGACTTTACCGATACCCAGGGCCGGCAGATTAGAAACCAGCTCTCCACCTGCAGAGACGGCGTGCGAGGGGCCTGTGCTCCAAGCACTATAGCTGAAGCCTCTTTGGACACAAGCGTACTTTCATGGGAAGAGTTTGACCTTGGCTTTCTGCTGAGAGAGTCTATGGTCAGGGCTATACGTGGCATGGGATCTTAAGTTTCCTTGCCTTAAAAAAAAAAAAAAAGCAAAAGATACTACATTAAGTATATTTTTAAGTTAGTCTAAGTCTGGATGGCTGCACTTGGATAAAGACTTTCTCAATGCAGAGAACACATACTTTCCACGGCCAAACTGTTCTCTACCCTTTTGTGTCTCATGTTTGCTGAGAACCTTGGCTGGCACCAGTGACCAGACTGCTCTGCAGAGGACGCTGCTCCTTAGGGAGACCTGTGAGCACACCTTCTCTGCCACAGCTGTGGAGGGCAACTCTAGCACAGGTCACACAGAGAGACTCCGAGATGCAGAAGGCCAGGGGCCCAGAGCCCCCAGGACATACAGGGCTCTTTCTCCCCTGGTGCTGAGCATTGGCCTGGCCCCCCCTTGCCACATCCCCCCATGACTGTGGCACCCCAGGGGTGGGTACACACTGCCGTCCAGGAGAGAAGCAAGCAGTGAAGTTCCAGACAGGAGCCAGTGTGTGTGGGAGGGCAGGGTGGGGGTGGGGGGGACACGTCACCAGACTGTCACTGTCCACAAGGTTTAGGCAGGGCCTTTAGAGGCAATAGGAACTTGAGAGTGACACAGCACACCAGCCCACCCAGCCCTATGAAAACAGAACAACCTGAGGGGCTGTGCAGAGGGAAACACACCTCACACGCTCGCCATCCCAGGAGGCCGCCGCCTCTCCTTTCCTGTGGTCTTGCTTGGGTCCCACCTGTGGGTCACTGCCTGTTTCAAACCTGCTTTTCTGGGCAGTCTTCTGAGTGTCCCGTGACCAACTTCACCCACAAAAGGGAGTTGGCCTTGGGACCTCCACGAGCCTGGCGTCCACAGGGCTCACTCTGGTGGGGCGACAGGTAGGACATGTAAAGGAAATAAGACACAGGTGCTTCTTTGCTGTTTCTGTAGCTGTGTCTCATACATGGAGGGAGGTTCTGCAGAGCAAGGCTGTGGTGGTCTCCACCCCCTCCCTGGCTGCCCACACAGAACTGCCCATGAGCAGTCTCCAAAAGTCTCAGCTGCCTGCATACAGAGCCCCTGAGCCTCGACCTCCAGCCTCCAGCCCCTTCCTGTCCTCTGCAGGGGTCCTGGCCCCAAATTCCTGCTGCGTGTTTTAGGATCAAGCCATCTGAAGAAGCTTCTCCTTAGATGAGCACTTTTTATGGTAGAGGCCTCTCAGTTATTTGGGTATTTTCCACATGTACACATGTTACGATAAAAAAAATTAAAACAAAGTAAATCTTATAAAACACAGAAGTTTACACCCCAAACAATGAAGTCGTATCATGCTGAATGGTGAGACTGTCCCCATGGATGCTTGGAAATCCAGAGTACATTGTTCTTTGCCACAGAACAGAAGCCCTCCTCTGCATGGGTATCTATAAAGCACAAAATGAAGCGCAAAATAAAGGTTAAAACCAGACCACTCCTTGACATCTTCAACAGCAGCAGCAGAGGCCGGGCTGGGACAGTGGCCTGAGGCCCCAGGTGTGCAGTCTGCAACCAGCGGCACACTCTCCAGACCACTGGCCCTCTGGAGGTGAGGGCACAGCTCTACAGACAGGGTCTCAGTGGCAGTGAAGATGACAGGAAGCCAGAGGAGACTGGAGATGGTCAGAGAAGCCAAGACATCCCTGTGAAGGCTCCGCCACCCGGCAGGAGGACTCACCCCGCAGCCACAGCATGGTGGGGCTGCAAGCTCCTTCCTGGGGGTGGCCTGATCACCCATGCCTGGAGCCCCAGGCTGGTCTTCTTCACGCGACGCCCGCCAGTATGAATGAGCAGGACAGTCCTTCTCCTCAAGAAAGTCAAAAGAGAGAGAAAGAGAGAGAGAGAGAGAAAAGAAATCTTTCTGAAAATGATGTTTCCAAAGAATAAAGTAAAAAGGTGGGCATATTCCGAGATGAGATTTTTAGGTCTACACTTCTAAAAGCAGAAAAGGAATACATTCGGTGAAAAAAAAAAAAAAAAAAAAAAAAAAAAAAAAAAAAAAAAAAAAAAAAAAAAAAAAAAAAAAAAAAAAAAAAAAAAAAAAAAAAAAAAAAAAAAAAAAAAAAAAAAAGACTGTCCCTGAGAATCATAAGCGCAATATAAGCTTGGAAGGTGAAAATCTTATTAATACTAAAACAACTGCTTCAGTCATGAAAACAATGACCTATGTATGACTCAACACAAAGTAAAACAGATGGGCATTTTAATAGTCACAAGATGTGACACTTCAGAGAATACCGCTAATAACAAAATCTGAGGTGCTTATCAAAGTTACAACAGATATAATGTTTAGCAGAATGAACCCTGAAGCTACCAAGACCAATACCTACGGGAATATGCTATGCAACTTTCCGACTGTGCAGGATATACTGGAGGCCCTGGCTATCAGTGGTAAGGGTTGTCATCATAAAACCAATTTTGACACAGTTGTGTCTCAAACTAAATTTTCAGCTGTTGGGAAGGGCATGCACAGGAAAAGCCTGACCTAGGAGCCCGAGAAGAGCCACAAAAAAAGAAAGAGCAAGTGGCCGAGTATGGAGCTGGGTGTGGTGGCACACGCCTATAATCCCAGCACTTGGGAGGCTGAGGCAGGAGGATCAGTGTGAGTTCGAGACCATCCTGGGCTACCAAAGTGAGCTCAAGGCCAGCCTGAACTGCATAGCGAGACCCTGTCTCAAAAAGACCACGGGCCCTGTGCAGTGCAGCACTGGGCAGAGAGGTCGAGGGCTAATGTCATGATTCCATTGTGACAGCAAAGGACATGAACGCTGAGGCAGGCCCAGCCCACTGAGAGGAGAGCTGAGGCTCTTCCAGTACTCTTTTTTTTTTTTTTTTCTTCCAGTACTCTTAAGAGCTAGGTTACACTCTGCCAATTCAACCCCAATGGGACACAGAGTTCACAGACATGCTGAGTGCCTGTAGAGTTCACAGAGTTCACAGACATGCTGAGTGCCCACAACCCCTGGGAGCTGGAAGCGAGCAGGGTCAGCCTTGCTTCGTGCTCCTCACACTCTCCCTGGGGTGTCGCCTTATTGTCACTGGGACACGTCTTCACCTTCCCCATCCTGAGGTAAGGGTTTCCAGTCCTGCAGTTCAGACCCGGAGCTCTGCAACCACAGAACTGGCTCACCTAATCCCAGACATGCAGCCCATGCTGGCCCTTCAATGCCAAAGAAGTTGCATCCAAAAGGGATTTCTTGTGCCATACACGTGTAAGAAAGAAGCTTCTGGTCATTCTTGCCACACACACTCAGGCATCTTGCTCAGGTGCTTTGAATACATAAAAGGCTATTGTCATCCCAGGGGTCCCAAGGGAGGGGCTCTAGGACAGGCCAGGGGCACCAGCAGGCCCTTCTTCTGGAGTTTCTCTTCTTTGTAGCTCCATTAAGAAATGATGATTAAGTTCAGGCTTAAGAAGACATTGCAGTTGTCATTTCTGAGATGAATATAATCATGGCATTCTCAGGTCCTGTCCGTGACCTCTTTCTGGCACAGCGTATCTTACAAGCCACCCGTGTGGCCCTTCGAGCCAATGCTGGGAACAATTTGATGACTTTGGGTTCCTACCCTGGTGACAGGCAGAACAGCAGGACTGTGGGGATCAGCAAGCCCAGAAGCCCCTGGTCCTAGGTTAGTGCTGTCTGCCTGAAAAGAGTCAGTGAGGAACACAGGGCAGAGGGTGGAAGTTCTCTTCAGTCTTCAGGCAAACTATAGAGGCTGTCAAACCAGAAATTCTGGTAAAGAATTGGCTGGGGCAGAGGGCGGCTAGCAGTGTTGGGGACCCCTGAGTCAAGTAATCCAGGCCTAGGGGCTGGATAGGTGGGAGCACTGTGGCTCTCATGGTGGCTGGGAAACTGCTCCCTACCCTGAGTGGAACCTGCCTCCAGAACTTCGTTCCTTGGACCTGCTTCTGATGACCCACTGAAGCAAGGAGCTAGGGAAAGTCAGGCAGAGAAGGCCTAGGGCCTGGACAGTTAACCTAAAGAATACTAACAGCTGGGGCTTTGCTGAGTCAACACACCAGGACGCCCCAGTAATTAATGTAAGCAGGGCCTAAAGAAGTACTAGGGATAAAAACAAGTCCCTAACCAAATAGGGAGACATTGTGGAAAAAGTCAAATGCAAACCAAGCCGCTGGCACTGTGCATCTCAGAGGCCTACCCACAACCAGGGCCCAGTGTTCTGTCATGTTCTCAACTACCAAAAACTCTAAGAAAGCCCATGGATTTGCACATCTCCATTGTGTACCCAATGAAACACTCCTCCTCCACTGTCAGGGAGCTTTTCCTTTTATTCTTTCAAATAAACACCTATTTGGGCGTTCCTCACCTCTTACTGCTTGCTGTTTTATCGGTTTCAATCTTTGTGGTCCAGGGGCCTGGTGGGATGGCTCAGTGGTCTAAAGCGCCTGCTTGGGAAAGCTTGGGCGGCTTCAGGGACCACGGTTCCATCCCCGGCACCACATGCTGCACCAGCCCTGCCCTCAGGGTAGGCTGAGCCGGCCATAAAAATGAGTGAATAAACAAAGGTTATGAAACAAGAAAAATAATTAATTAATTAATTAAAAATTCTTTAAAAAAAAATCTTTGTGGTCCCAAAATAAGGACCTAAGAGAACTAGAGCAAGCTGCTGACACCTTTGGTCATTGGCAGCTGGTGATGATGTTCTGAATTTGTCCTCACAGTTAGCTGCAGGATGGGCTGCCCACGACTGTAAGGGCAGCCCAGGGCCTGTTGGGATTTGGCTGGTGGTCTGCGTCCCTGCCTCTGGGCCAGGAACTTCTTGTGCCAAGTTCAGGTTCACAGCACACATGCGTATTTAGTTTGACACTGGAAGTCATGGACCTCCTGCACCCCTGGTAGGCGCAGTTAGTGCTCAGGTGCATTTAGCCTCTTCAGTCTATCTGAGAATCCTGCAGAGAGTTACCCTGTTTCCCCTAGGAAAAGACTTCAACTCTTCTGCTGCTCCTATACCCCCTTTCTCATGACTGCCAATTTCAAAGAGCAAGATGCTCTTGCCCACAGATAGGATGGTGTTCTTGATGGTTCAGATCCCCACCGAAGCTGGGGACTGTATAATAACCAGCTTCCTTACCTTTCCTCGTAGGCTCTTCTGTGGGGCCAGACAGGGTCCTTGCCACAGAGCCACCTGCTTGGCCAATCCTTCTTTGCAGTTTTCTTCAGCTGCAAGCCCAAGCAAGGGACACCAGCCTCCACCGACCTGTCCCCAAGGCCTTCTCCTCAGGCAGAGTGAAGCTGCCCACTCAGCTCCTTCTCCAAACACCTTCTCTTGGGCCCCCAGGCTCACACAGACAGAAGTGGTAGCAGGATGCTAGGAAATTAATTACAGGTTTGTTTGGTGAAACATTTGAAAACCAGATCTCTGCCATCAGAAAACCAGTATCTTTGGGTCTGGTCATCATTTTTGGTTAACTTTATTCTGAAAATAATCCTTAGCAGATTTTTAAAGGGCTCATCTTTCTTAAAGATTACAATTGTCACTTGTGCAATCAATCTCCTGGCCTTCCTAAGTGCCTTGAGGGGGTGAGGTTAGAAGGATGGGGTGGGGAAGAGTATGCACCGGCCATGGCCCCTGCCGTGCTGTCAACGTGGGGTGCAGGCGAGGGGGCCTCTTTTGAGATGATGCTTCAAGGAGAGGTGTCATTGTCCTCATTGGACAAATGCCTGTGTGTGGCATGGGACACAACTGTGAGCACACAGGACCCGGCGCCCAGCCCCTGTGCACATACCCTGATGACTCAAGATACTGCATTGGTGTTGGAGGCAGCATTAGCAAGGCAGATCAACCCAGGCTTTGGCGTCAGCAGGCCAGCAAAGCAACTGCCTGCGAGGCCTGCGTACCAGAAAGGGCGCCACTGCCCAGCCCTAGGGTTATCTCCCAGCTGAAGGTCAGAGGCCATGGGCCCACTGGGACTGGCTGAGTGGAAGCACTAACTAGCTCCTGGTCTTGGTGGGTCTCCCCTTTGGCCATGTTGGGTTCCTTGGGGGTCCACATGACTGCTGGGTCCTCCAGAAGCTGGTCTTCCGAGGCTCAAGCCAGTTGCTCAAGAATTGCCACTTTCTTAGTCACTCTGGAAAACATTCTAGAAAATCACACCTTAGCCCTGTCACTGCTTAGATTTATGACCTCAGCCAAGCTTTTCCAACTCTTCTGTTCCTCAGTTTCCTCATCTGTAAATGAGATGATAATATCTTGAACAGGATCAGCATGGAGACTGGAAAAGATAATGTATGTATAAAGTTATTAGAACGGTCTCGGCGGCACAGGAAGCACCACACAGTGCATTATTTTCATAGCTACCTTTTTGGGATGCCAGAGCTCTTGCTCTTCAGTCACTGTGTCTGTGCTACTGAACCTGCCAGGAATGCTCTGACTCAACACCTCACTGGCCTGCCTCACCACATGTCCTGCTTCCTGTTGGCTTGAGGCCAGCACTGAGGAAGAAGTTCCCTGGCCTCTGGGGCTCCCAGGCCACTCTGATGTCAGACAGTAATGGACCCTGGCTCCAAGCAGAAGCCCCACAGTGACACAGGCGACTTTATCTCTGTCGCTTTCTTTTTAGTTTGGAAGGCTGAGACTGAATGCTCTCCGGTTTTCTTTCCTGTAGGCTGTGATGCATAAGGATCGGGCTTGTTCTAAAAGGTCTCAGAGTTTCCCATGGACCTTTGGAGCCCAAAGAACCGAAGTTCAGCCATCGTGGGACACACTTGGCAGAGGAGGGCCTTCTCTAGGTGTAGGAGGCCTCCAGAAAGCAAAACCCGAGTCAGTGCAAGTCCATACCAGGACCAGGAAGGACCCACAGAAGTGAGCTAGGGTTGTAGGTGTCTGATCTCCTCACACTTCTAAAGCTCCATAACCTCAAAACTGAGGGCTAGAAGGGAAAAGAGCCACAGTAGTTTTGTACTATAACTTCACACCCTTTAAAGGCAAGCTTTCTGGAAATAGAGGTCACAAACTGAATTTTAAATGTGGTATGAGGGGGGAAAAATTATGAAGGCAGAGAGTTAGCAAGGAAAGCAGAGAAGTAACACAAAGCCCCGGAGCTAGGCCTCTCTCCCAGGCCTCCATGATGGGACGGCAGGGACCTTCAGGGTCCACCTCGGGACCTGAAGGCTGGCTGCGTGGGCACCCACTATGGGATGTACTGTCTGAGGGTACATAAGCGACACTCATCATGTGATGTGTGCGCCAAGAAATGACTTAAAGAGCAAGCCACAAGTGAATTACTTGGGCAATGCCAACCAGCATGGCCATGGCGGCGCACACCCATAACCCCTGCACTGCGGAAGCTGAAGCAGGAAGAGCACCACAAGTTTGAGGCCAGTTGGGGCTACGAAGTGAGTTCAAGGCCAGTCAGAACTGCACTGTGAGACCCAAGAAAAAAAAAAAGGGGTGGGGGAAGGCTTCTCAGGCACATAAGAGCAGAGCTCACATGCCCTTGGTGTGCCCGCCCCTTATTATGCCACACAGCACCACAGTAGCTGTGAAGACACAGAGAGCCCATTCTGGGCACCCAGCTGCCTGCATGCTGACAGCATGCAGGCACCACCCTATGCGCTCCAGCACCAGCCTTGCCCAGGGCCTCCTGAGTGCCCAGGAGCCAGTGGGGGCTGTGTTGGGAGGAGTGTGTGTGCAGGGCGCACCTGGGCAAGGCCACGGCGCTTCCTGCTCAGACCTTCCTCCCCATATTTGGCTCCACCCACTCTGCTGGCTTCTCTAAGAAACATCCCAGGTTGGCTTCTGTTTCTCAGAGGATCCATACGAAACTGCTGTGTTGGTCTTTGCCCCTACATGACCTTTCAAAACTCAAGACCATTCTAGGTACATGGCTCTGTGCTATCTTTTCATATAACATGTCTTGAGCTTTTGTTTTTTTGTTTTCCACACCACTGAACTTTTCTTCAAAACCAGCTGCATGGGATCATGTACTCTGAATGCCCTGCTATCTTTCTCTTACTTGGGGATGTTCGGTTGCGGTTATATGTCTATTATCTTAAAGCTGCCTAGCATCTCTTGAGCATCTTCTTCCATATGGGAAAAGTCTTCCCCATGAATGGTCTCAGGTGTGCTTTCTCAGACTCCCCTGTAGTCAGCGATAAAGCCTTTACCAGCCACATTGTGGAAAACTTGAATCACAAAGGGCACAGTGAACCGGGTGTGATAGGAACCTGGCGGATGGCAGAGGCAGGCCAATACCGTTGGGATAGATCCAACAGGCAGATCCCAGGCACTGGTGTACGGAGAACACAGAATTGTAAGCACACACATCCCGTGGTAAGAGCCAAGCAGCTGCACTTACCTAACAAGTAGGAAAACATGCGGCAGGCAGAGCCATGCTAAGGGAAAGAGAAACGCGGCATGAACACAGAAGCAGTGCTATGCGAAGAGGGAGAGCAAAAAGCCTACAGAGAAATCAGTCTTTCAGATGTGGAAGAAGGCGCAGCCTGGCCCGGGTGTCTCTCACTAGGTCACTGGGTAAGACTGACAAACGTAAGAGTGCCGAGTCATCCTGAGTCAGGTGCTTTCAGCAAGTCTGTGTTCCAGAGTTCACTCTGCTCTACGAAGATACGGAAGGACAAGGGGCCCCAGATGCCACCTGAGTTCTGGTTGGTGGAGGGGAGTACCCTCCCAGCCCACACTGCTCTGACTACTTGCACTGAGTGAGCCCTGCAGGAGGATCAGTGGGCCAAGAGAGTGCAGGAGAGAGAGAGAGAGCTCAGAATAAATAAAACTATTCACCAGAGGTGCCGGCCTGTAGGGATTTAGTGAATAAAGAAAAGAAGAGGCGACCTGAGCCTGAGGACCCTTCTGCCTGAAGCGTTTGCCGGCTGGGCTAACGACGGGGAAGGGCTGATTCTGAGAAAAAGCCACTTTTAACACATTCAAAATGTAATGCCACAGGGAAGGGAATTAAAGCACCCTCAGAGAAATTAACCTGCAGAGATAGATTGGCTCGTTTTAGCCTTTTCACTCAGCATTGTCTTGGTCTTCTCTCGGTCTCTCACTGAGCATTGTTGGCTGCTCTACTCGAGTGTGGTATTGCTGGGTTTTTCTGTGTAATTTTCAGGGTTTGTGCTGCTTCTTGACTTTTTCTTGACTTTGCACATTTCTTTTACTATAACTTGCATAGATAAGAATTGCTGACAGCAATTCAGCTAGTTACAGTTACAGTGAGGTCCCCGTAAAACATGTTTTGGCAAGGACACGTCCTGGATGCACTTGCTTGTATTGGGTCTCATTGTATATAATGCCTGGTGGCGACACAAGGTGGCCTTGGCTGCGCCAACTCTTGTCCGCCCATGCACACTGGACTCTGCCCTACAGCCTGCAGGAAGTTAAAATGATGAAGCCCCACATGACCCTGACTTCATCAATCTCTGCCAACTTCCCTAGCTTCTGCCCCTGCAAAAATTTAATAAGGATATCTGAGAAAATCAAAGCTGTTCCTCTAGCCAGTCACACAGCTTCACCTGCCTCAGGTTAGCTACCTACAGCTTCACCATAGCAACTGTCTCTGGTTCTAGGGACAACTGAATCTCCTTTTGGCACCTCGAAGCTTTTCCCTGGGATCTCTGCAAAAGACAAGTGAAAAAAAAAAAAAAAAAAAAAAGACAAGTGGCCATGCCTGGCTCCCTTGTTCTACTAGAGTGGGTGTTGAGAGGTACTAAGTGACCATGCTGGTTCTTCTGAGGTATACTTCAGTCTTTACACAAAGTGTGGCCACGGTGAAGGTGGGAATAGGCACATCCTTGGTGGAGGCTTTGACCATGAGCCCTATGACCTTCCCATTCACCCCTTTCTTGTACTGCCTGGATGGTTTCCCAGAGGCTAACACAAATAGTGACAATAAAAAGAGGTTTAGTTCATCACCCAGGACTTATCTTAATAAACATGTCCATGCATATAAATTTTAGTCAAATTTTCCATGTTTGGTTCAATATATCAAAACATAATGTTTTGTGGCTGTAGGTTTGACTCCCTTTCCATTATGTGGCTAACTCTCAAATAAGTTTAGGACTGGCCGGGTAGCTCAGCAGAAGGGCCCGCTTAGGCAGCGCATGACAGCTGGGGTTGGATCCCGGCTTGCAATACCGGCCCTGCCCCCGGAGCACGCAGATGCAAAGTGAGATTGGGCAGGGTGGCGTGCCTGCAGCCCCAGCACTTACGAAGCTGAAAACAGGAGAATCACTAGGAGTCTGATCTACACAATGAGACCCTGTGGACCCTGTAGACCCTGTACCAAATATATACAAACAAAAATAAAAATAAAAAGTTTAATTTTTATTTAAGTAAGCAAATGCTACAGATAGCGGCCATTTTAAAAAAGTGAGACTTTTGAGAAAACGGATCGTGCGTGACAGTCCCCAGTGTTGCGCGTGGCCCACGTTAGGCTTCCCACAGATTCTGGAGCCTGTTCCCACAGAGGTGTGCAGTACACAGACTGCCGGGGCCAGCTCTTTTATCTCCCGACTTTCTTTTGGTCACAGCCCACAGCGCATCCCAAGGAAGGCACCCAATTCCTGTGTCTCGCCTCTGCTTCAGCTGGGTAGAGTCGCTGGCTCTTCTTCTTCTGGTCTCCACTGGGAACCACTACCAGCTTCCTCTAGGGGGCAGCTATAACCCACACGCCCCCCGCCCACTAGCCCCTTCCAGGCACGTAAGAATATTTGACAATGTCTTAAATTACCTTTCTGTTGCTGGGACAAAATACCTGACACCTAAAGTTAAAGGAAGCAAGGTTTACTTTGGCTCAGAGTTCGTAGAGGTTTCAGTCCACAGTCTGCTGACTCCAAGGCAGAGGGGCACCACGGAAGAGGAAAAAAAGTGTTCATGCCATCGAGGGTGGAAGACAGAAAGCCACTGATTGGCAGCAAGCGGCGGCACCAGCCCTCTTTCTGTCCCTTATACTTTATCCAGGCTGCATGTCCTTAGGGCAGGTCGTACGCGTGCCCAGGTGGACCTTTGCATTATCCACACCTGGATTTGTGCCCCATCAGCCGGTGAGCTACTTTGGTAACCAAGCGCCCTTCATACCAGCATCACACACTCTAGATCTGACCACCTCAGAAAAGCCCTCTTATGACCATGTGACCTCTTTGGGAAGACACCTAGACACAAGCCACACAGTGGGCGCCCTTCTCTCTGGGCACTCCTCCTTTGGCCTGGGGAAATCACTGCCCCCCCCCCCCCGCCCAAAAAAGAAACACCAGGCTCATATCATTGTAGAAATATCTAGGGAATCAGAGGTGCCAAATGGACACACTTCCTTGTTGAGAATTCCTGCTAATTCTTTCTGCCTCCTGGAAGGAAGGCCATAGGAAACCAATCTGCCACAGCCAGGGCAGAGGTGGTATCTTCTGTGACGGACCACTCCACAGCCAGCCCACAGGCACAGAACAGGGGTACGTGGCTTGCTCTCCATAAAATAGTATGGCATTGTGTTTCTAACCATATTTCCTATTTTGGAAAGTGAAAACAGAGGCCCCGCCCCCTGCGCTCGGCTGCAAGTGGAGCTGCAGGCGTGCAGGCCGAGACTGCGGACCCTTGACGGAGCATCCGAGGCGGTGAACAATAATTCTTCAAGTCTGCAGTAAAACATGGCCTCCAATAAAACTGCATTGCAAAAAATGGGAAAGAAAGAAAACGGAAAAAGTAAAAAAGTTGAGGAAGCAGAGCCCGAAGAGTCTGTGGTAGAAAAAGTACCGGGCCGGCATTGAGTGAATGGGAAGGTGGAGGATTTTCTGAAATGGAACGGATTTACAGGTGCTAATACATGGTAAAGAAACAGACGATACAAAAAGAAAACCTTTATCTGACAGTGAATCTGATGACAGCAAGTCAAAGAAAAAGAGACGCTGCTGACAATCCCAGAGGTTTTGCTAGAGGCCTTGATCCTGAACGAATAACTGGTGCCACAGACAGCAGTGGAGAATCGATGTTTCCCATGAAATGGAAGGATTCAGATGAGGCTGACTTGGTGCTGGCAAAAGAGGTAAATAGGAAATGTCCTCAGATTGCAATTGCTTTTTTTTAAAGAATTTTTTTTTCTTGTTTCAGAACTTTTGTTTGTTTGTTTATTTTTATGGCCCGCTCAGCCTGCCCTCAGGGCAGGGCTGGCGCAGCATGTGGTGCCGAGGATCAAACCACGGTCCCTGCAACCGCCTATTCCTAAGCAGGAGCTTTAGACCACTGTGCCATCCTGCCAGGCCCCTGCAATTGCTTGCTATCTATCTATCTATCTGTCTATCTATCTACCTATTGTCTTTTTGAGACAGAGTCTCGCTATGGAGTTCAGGCTGGTCTTGAACTCACTTCTGTAGCCCAGGCTGGTCTTGTGCAATTGCTTTTTATTAAGAGAGACTAACTTGGCCCGAGCACTTCTGTGCCCCTGTGGGGAGGTGGCAGCAGCAGCCTTGGACACTGTTTTCTTTCTGGGCCATCCCAGGGGCATCGCAGGGGCCATCCATACATTCCACGGGCCCCTCCCCCTGGCCACAGGCGTGGGATCCTGTCCTTTCCACTCACCTTCACAGTCTCTTGGTGCTTGGCGCCTCTGCCTCAGGCCCTCTCAGGAGCAGGGGAAGATAAGGCGGCCTGGTGGCTTCCTCCCCTGGAACAGACAACCTCTGCGAGAAGCTTCCTAACAAGTTTCTTTTCTCTCCAGAAATAATATGGCACAAGAAAGAAGCTCAGGCTAACCACATGGCCTCTCTTGTATGAGAAACCCAAGTATAAACCTTTCAAAAAACAGATAGTAGGGAGCCGGGCATGGTGGCTCACGCCTGTAATCCCAGCACTCGGGAGGCTGAGGCAGGAGGATTGGTGCAAGTTAGAGACCAGCCTGGGCTACAAAGTGAGCTCAAGGCCAGCCTCAACTGCATAGCGAGACCCTGCCTCAAAAAGACCAAAAAAAAAAAAAAAAAACAGATAGTAGGAAAACAAGATCTTTTATAAATGAGAAGGGAGGAGATCCAGAGCCAGAGGGAAGGAAATAAAGAATTAAGTACGCTGGCCTGTAATCTCTGGCACTTGGGATGCCTAATTTGTGCAGCTCTGTCTTGGCATTTGGTTCTGTCTCTTCAGCTCCTGCAGCCCCCGTCAGCCATTCTGTCACCTACCCTGACTGTGAGGGGTGCTGCGGGCCTTGAGCCTGAGTGGAGTTGTTACGGAACACTGACTACTGAGTGAGCCAGGAGCGCTCAGCCAGGGAAGGCCCACAAAGCTGACTGAACTCACAAATTCAGAAATACTTAGTGAAGTCCCACAGTGGGAAAGGTGCCAATGCATCTGGCTGTGCTCCTGAGGCACCAGCTTCCCCAGAAAAAGCTCCTGCAAGCTCTCGAAGGTGGGGTCCACTCTGGCCCCCGGCCTCGAACTTCTCTGGCAGGCTTCGTGGGATGGTGGCAACTCTGTGTCTTCCTGACACCACTAAGTGGGAGCCTGGTGCCATCTTTTTGAAACTGCTCCATACACTGCAGATATCCACTTTGGGGGTCAAATTTACAGAACAGCAAGGAAATGATTACTGAATGCTATCAGGCCTGTGCTTGCTTCATAGAAAAGGTTTGATTGAGCTAGTGAGGCCCATGAGGGCTTCTTAGGGAGTGGTAGAGTTCTGTCCTCGGTGGGGCCCACACATCGTCCACCGTGCTTGACCCCGTGCATCCTCTACCGCCAGGAATGGCTGTTTCAGTGCAGCCAGCTCTACCTGTCTCAGTGAATAGGTAAAGGAGAGGCCAGGGACAAGCTATGCCAAGGGATTTAACTTTTAGGAAAGAGAGAGTCTTCCTTCTCCAGCAGGTCGGCACACCCAGAGCTGTGCTAAGCCACTCAGCTGGGCAACTTCTTCAAGCTGACACCACAGCCATGACAGGGACCCCCATGGACCAGCACCCCATCAATCTCAGTGTGTCAACTCAGGGACCTTCACGTCAAAGAGGCATGTTGTGCTCTGTAATTGCAATACGAAGTCAAGTTGCCTATAAAACATTTGGCAAATGTAGAAGTCTAAAGAAGAAACTAAAATCCTAATGTCAGAAGTTGGGCCGATGTTGGAAGATACAAAAGTTACATGTTTTGTTATACAGGTCTTGCTTTTACTTGCCCTTAACCACCCAGCAGAAAAGTTTAACCATGAGGCATAAAACGTAAACCTAGATCAGTATGCTGAGTTGTAAAAGGCTTAAATCAACAGATTCTGACATTGCCAGTTCTGCCAATAACCCACTATGATTATGGAATATTGGACTATGTATACAACTACTTTCTCTTAGTTCAATGAGAACTTTTTATATCAATAATGATTAGAAAAATTATCAAGTCTGCATCCTGTGCTCTAAATAAGTACTGAGGACAACAATATACATGGTTTCAATTATTGGGAATGTACTACTAATGTAATTTGAAACTGTCACATTTTTATTTCTTATTAAAAGTAAAAAATAGCCATGCGTGGTGGCTCACACCTGTAATCCCAGCACTTGGGAGGCTGAGGCAGGAGGATCAATGCGAGTTCGAGACCAGCTTGAGCTACAAAAGTGAGCTCAAGGTCAGCCTAAACTGCATAGTGAGACCCTGTCTCAAAAAGGCAAAAAATAAAATAAATAAATAAATAAATAGTAATAAAAAATAAAGAAGTTGAGCCTGTGAAGTGTGGCCCTGTTTGGTCTGCAGCCTGGCAGTGCCCCCCGGTGGTGGTCAGCATGGCGCAGGGATCCCAGAACCCAGATGAATGGCTCCTTCTCACTTTACTCCCCCTGCCCCCCATCCACAGCCCGCTTCTCTTTTGCACCAGAGGAAGGAAACTTACAGGCATCAGCACTGAATCCTCAAGAGAAAACACTCCTAAAACCAAGACACATTGCTTCCATTTGTCAAGCAGGTACCTTGTAACCTGTGGCCTGGCTGCGGCCCCCCACCCTGATACCCCAGCGCTGGGCTTTCAAGGAAGCACAGGGTGCGCGCAGGATGGGCACACCTGCCCACCCCAACTGCCAGAGCTCTGCATACCTCTGCAGCCCCGCCGGTGGGTGACACAGGAGTCTGCACCTGGTCACCACATTAGCACAGGGCTGTGGCAGAACACTGTGCCCCGAGGCCCTCTGACCAGGAGCAGAGGGACAGGGCTTCCCTAGGCTACAGACAGGTCCCAGCCAGAACTCAAGACTTCCAGCCCCAGCAGGCTACTTTCAGCACACCATAGGGCTGTGGGATGTCACACCAGGAGGCTCTGAGGTCTCAAAGCACCACAAGCCACGTGGGTCCTCTGCACCAGAGACCTTAGCTATGGCCCTGTGTGACACATTCTTGTGCTCAGCCCAGCCCTCTTGGCACTTCATTCTCAGCACAGTGGACCACCTGGCCTCAACCCAACCCGCTAATGCTGGGTGGCAGGTAGAAGGGCTGATGGGAGCAAAGGTGTACATAGCTGGGTATAGCCTTCCTACCGTCACAAGGGCAGGCAAGTCGCTCTCCAAAGGCCAATCCAGCCACCTGCTGCCCCGCTGCTGCTGCTACTGCTACAGGGACACTACACTTTCACAGCTCAGGAATAAAGGAAAGTCAAGGACCAGGGAAATTACAGAAATTGACCTTTATTTGTTGTACTAAAGTCTTTAACTTCTGATACAAAGTAACAATGTAGTACAGAACACCCCGGGCTGTCAGATCTGTACCGTACCGCCCACCCTGCAACCCCGTTCAGCCCTCCCCGGGGTGCACAGGCACAGCCGGAGGGCACCCTCGCAGCTGGCTGAGCTAGAAAACTTGTACCTGTAATACAGAGGACAGGGTTGAGGACCAAAACTTGTCTCTTTTTTTGAACTGTGCAAGAAAATATATCCCTTTTTAAAAAAATGTCAGTAATGGCTAAACTACAATCTAGTGTCTAAAATTACAAAGAATAAAATGAAATCAAAGATTTCTTGCTAGTAAAATGAAACGTTAGGAACAGTATTAAAATATAGGTCCTACCCCAGTGACACACGGAGCCTGGTACAGTACCGATTAACAGGACACAGTCGGAGGGGAAACCACATCAGATCTGTGGCCAGACACATCTGGCATGAGAAGTGCAAAAAGAAAAAAGAAGAAAGAGAAACAGACGAAACCTGATACAGACTGAAGACATCCTCACTGGGTCAGGTTCACGCCATTAGCATTGTAACAAAGATCAACAAGATATCCCAGGTTTGCTTTTTAGATTCTCAATAGGGATCACACTAGCCATTACGCTTTTTCTAAAAATGCTCAATTCAAAGTCAGAAACACCAATGTTTTGCTATTAGAAAGAATGGATATACCCGCCATGCTGTACACCAAGGGTAAGTATCACCCTGCCAACAGCACCAAGGATGGCTGCTGGGATTCCCAGAACCCAGGGGCAACTGGGGACATCCATCTGCCCAGATCCCGCTGTGCCACTGAGCACCCACAAAGCCCTGGCGGACCAGACACCAGACAGATGCTTGACAATGAACGCAGCTGGAGAAGAAATGAGAGGCCACGGAAGACGGGGGGGTGGGGGGGGGGGGGGGGGAGGCCGAGGGGTGAAACTGTGAGAACAAAGCTACCCTCCTCAGTGGGCCTGGGAGGGAGGAAGACGCTGCCACTAGCGTGTCGGCCTCGCCAAGGCACTGGCTCTGCCACCACCAGCAGTCTGAGCACCTGTGGCGGCGAGGTCCTTCCAGAAGAGGTGCCACCAAGGAGCGGAGAGTCTGACAAAGCTCTGGTCCCACTGACAAGAACTTTCCAAAGCAAGGCAACCCCCATGGGGTCCCAGGATCATTTTGTTGAAGACGGGAACAGAAGCAACACCAAAGAAATGGGGTGATGGGGGGGGCTGGGCCCCACAACAGGGAGCCATTCAAGTAAACATAAACAACCAAATACTTAGAAAAGGCTTGTAAACTTGTGATCTGAAGGTTTTCTGTGCAGCATCTGACCGGCTGGCTACAGGAAGGTGGGTGTTGGACCCCTCCATCAAGTTTTGTGTTTTGCTTTGTTTTGTCTCAAAGTACAGGTGTGCGGAGCAGTGTGCCGGCCTGGCACTTTGTCAGCCAGCAGGTGCTCCCGCAGCCGCGGCTCCAGACCCTTCCTCCTACGTGTCCTGCGTTGTGTCTCAGGAAGAGCAAGTCTGGCTGCCCACCAACAGGAGGCTCCTAGATCGGGCTCGCCGGAATCCACAGGGCTTTGCTCTGCTCTTGACTGACGACGGCCAAGATCTGAGTGCACATGCTCGACAGGGGACCTCCCTGGATGACCGCTGCAAAAGAGCCCCCCACACACACCGAGACTGTCACCTCCAAGGAAGCCCCCAGCATGCACCTCATACCCGCTGTGTCCCTGTCTGCTCTGAGCTGCTTAATATCCCGCCCATTCTCAGCCAATTCTCTTCTGTTGGGGGGAAACTGGACGAGAGGAGAAGGAAACTGCCCCTGGGGAGTCGGTCCCTCCCTGGAGACCTGCCGCAATGGCTCCGTGGCCAGGCTGGCCAGGCTGTAACAGCAGAGCTCACAGGAAACAAGGAGAGCTAAGGAACCCACATCTAAAGCCTGCGGATGGCTCCAAGGGTCTGCATGTGCAGACACCAGCCTCTGGCTGCACCAAGCATGCTGGACAGAACAAAGCAGCCACTCCTGCGACCAGGTGCAGCCAGAAAGCCACCATGTTCACCACCTGCTCTGAAAATGGGAGGCTGTAATTTTATATCTGGTGACTCTAAATGATCAGTGTTTGTATCTCATTTCCCTTGGCAAAGCCAATAGTTTTGGCTAGAATTGTGGGCTGAGCAACTTGGAAATGACAACACAGGTGGGACCAAGCAGGGTCCCAGAGACCCGCTGCCCATAGGGAGTGCTGCACTAGGTCACAACGCCTTACAGTGTGGGCCTCAAATTCAAATCCCTGTCCTCTGCCCTGTGACAGTGCCAACTTCCTGCGGAAGACTATGCCCAAGAGGTGGGAAGCCGGAGTGTGGAGCGGTATCGGCGGCTGCAGCCAGCCTGCTGCAGTTCCGCTTTGTCCGGCAGCACAGAGGTGACCAGGGTGCAGCTGTTCTTCCCCAGCTGAACAGCCAAGGCAGCCTGCCCTAGGGGCATGGGGACAGGCACGTCTTGGGTCCCCACTGTGTCAGGGGACACTACACTGGGATGCTCAGCACAGGTGCTGGGACGCAGCTGCCCCTGCATGTGCACAATAGCAGACAGGCCAGACCGTGACTTGAGGGGAGCTGTGGAAGCCCGGGCACCCACCCTGCCCTCAGTCCCTACACACCCTGCACCCACCTGTGAAGTACTTGCTATATTCCTGCTCGATCTTCTGAGCTGTCTCGAACTGCTCTTTGGAATGTCTCTGTGTTACCTTGTCCCTCAGGTAGACAGGGTCTCTCTGCTCCCTGTTCGGACACCAAGGAAACACACTGAGTCTCATGCCTCCCCCATAAAGGCCTCCAGGCTCCATGCTGAGTTCTGGGAGCCCGGCATAGACATCACGGGCCTCGGCACAGGCAAAAGTACAGTGGGGACCTCAGTGACACAGCTGAGACAAACAGGTCCGCGTCCACGGCTGTCCTGGCCTTCACAGAGCACGCAGAGAGGAAGAGGCCGGCCAAAGGGGGTGCAGGGGACATGGAGGCACTCGAGTTGCAAGGGGTTGTGGGTAGCGGACACCATGGTCAGAGATGGCGGAGCCACACCAGTCCTGGGTGTGTCCCACCCGCAAGGCCCGGTACGCACTTGATCTGCTTGGCGCTCTTGTAGTGGATGAAGAGGACAATGGGGTAGATGTGCATGTGGTGTAGCCGCTCGATGGCCTGCGGGGTGATGTCCAGCAGACAGTGCCGGTTCTAGAGGACGAGCAGGCACCGGGTGAGTGCCCAGGGGAGGGGAGGGTGCGGGGGTCTCTTCTATCTCCAGGGGTCCCCTTGCCTGCCACAGCTCTGCCTCCATGCACACACACACAACCAAGTAGCAGAAGTCCTTAGAGCCCAGAGCACCCAGAGCCTATGAAGTGCCCTCTGCCCTGGGCTCCTGGGGTCTGCGTCACCAACACACCTGCAGCTGCCCCCCCAGGATGCCCCAGGCTCAAAGCCCTCCTTAGGCTGCCTCCCCGCCCCGGGTGGAGAGGTGGTAGGTATCCCAGGCGTGGGCCCAGGAGACCCACTGGCTGGTTATGAAGCGAGAACACACAGACAAGGAGGGCCAGCCCAGAAGTGGGAGGCCTGGCCCAGCCGGGCCCACTGAAGGTTGTGACCATGGCACTGGGCCCCACCTCAGGAGAAAGCCTGGTACCTTTTCTGTAATCTCCTTTATCGAAGCCACCGTGGTCACGTCGAAGTGGCCACTCCTCCGCTTGTAGTCCACGAACAGACAGTCCTTGACACCCCGCTCGATGGCCTGCTGGGAGGCCTTCATCACCTCTGCAAGCCACGGAGCCAGTGTCACCAGTGGCCGGCGGCATCACAGAGCCCTGTGACCACCCACTCTCCGGGACATAGGACTGGAAGCCCCAGGCAGGTCAGACCTGCGTCCACAGCGCTCTGTGACCCTGAAGTCTGCCCTGCTGCCACCCACCATTCACGGCCAGGGAGCTAGGAAGACAGGGATAGCACAGGCCGGCGGGCATGGGGAGTGCTCCTCACCAAGTGGGCACCTGCAGAACTTTCCAGGAGCCTCGTTCACCAGCATCTCCTTGAGTACCTCCAGCAGGGGCCCCAGGATGAGGACCGGCCTCAGCGACGTGCAGTCCACCTTCTGGACCCGCTGATAGGCAAGGCTCACTGAATCTGAGGGAGATGGCACAACACTGTCACAGGCAGAGCCGAACACCCATGGCCTTATCCTTCACCCCAAGACTCCAGAGCCAAGGAGGGTGGCAGGCTCACCCCGTTTGCCCGAGATCCCTGCAGGTTCAGCACCAAAATTCCCACATCCTGGGTATACCAGGGCATAGGAGTCTGAGGCAAGCTGGGCCCCTGAGCACACAGCTGGTACTGCCCAGCATCTCGGCACCTCTCCTGCTGCGGCCCTTTCCTGGGCCCAGACCTGCTGGACCCACCCCATCTCCCTGCTTCTTTCACTGGCCAGGAAGAAGGCTTGTGAGGTGTGAAAGCCAGAGCCTCCCCTGCAGACAGGTGTGGTCACGTGACACAGGGGTGCCCGGGAGGGATATCTGTGTGAGGTGAGGCTCAGCCTGTGGGCTGAAACGAGCCGTGCTGGGAGTGGCTCTGACCACATAGGCGGGACAGCCCTCGGTGAGTGGCACAGCCATGAGCCTGAAGGCCCTTCGGTGCCCAGACAGTGCCTGGCTCAGAGCTGTGTGCCCGGCCCCCAAACTGTACACGACAAGAGATAAGCTTTCTTGAATGCTCCAGCCACTGCTGTCTGACCTTAGTCTAAACAATGAGGCCAATATCCTAGCTGAAATCAGTTGACCTGTCCTCCCACCAAAGTCCCTGGAGAAGGAAACAGGCTAAAAACCAGCAAGCAAAGTCTCTGCGCTGCCTGGCACCAGACATGCTCCCTGCTGCTCAAAAGTGCCTGCTCTCCCAGGAGCCACAGGCCAGGAGCGCCAGATGATCAGGCAGCAGATAGGAGCTGCCTGATGGTTCCGGGCAATGGAGTGGGAGAGGCCAGGGGCTGGATGAGGGGATGCAGAGACCCAGGCAGGACCCTGGGGGGTGCAGGAGAGCCCAGTGGGGGAGAATATGAAGGTAGCAAGGGGCAGAGCTAAAGTGAGCAGAGCCAGGAACTGGAAGGGTTTGCAAACCTCTCCAGGGCAAGCTGGGAGAGGAGGCCCAGGGACACAGAGGCAGCAGGCTACGACAGGTACAGCAACCTCATGGGTGGAATCAGGCAAGTGCCCCCCTGGGCCTTCATACTGGGCTACCCTCCCAGCCACGACCCCTTTGATTCTTTTATTTTAGTTCTGAGACACAGTCTCATGAAGTTGTTAAGCTGCCTGGGCTGGGCTCAAACTCTAGGTCCTCCTCTTTCAGGCTCCCAGAGTGAACTACAGGCGTGCACCACCATGCACAGCTTTGTTTTCTCTTTTAAAATGTAGGAGCCTCATGGCCCAAGCTTACGCATTCCTGGCACCTTTCCGATCCATCCTCACCCTGCTGGCCTCCTCACAAGTAACCACTACTGTGAACTGGAAGTTAAGTCCTTCCACATCCGAGCTATTTTTACAATTTGGTTTCCATTTGCTCAGAAGAAACTAGAAATTACGCCATGTGTGTGCCCCAACCCAAGTGGCATGATCCGGGGAGGGCGCCGTAGCGCCCTCTGCTCGAGGCTGCCTGCCCAGGCCCTCCGACTGCTTCCTGCTGCTGTCTTGTGCTCCTGGGGAGACACATGCAAGACACCTGCACCCAGGCAGAGCTGTTGAGGCTCCCCAAAGCACACGGGACCAAAGTGCAGTCTGGGACAGCCAGGACGTCGCGTAGTTTCCAATTCTGGGGGCCAGCAAGGGACAAAGCTCTGGTGGGTCCGGCCCACAGGTTCCTCCTGCAGCCCTTGGCCAAAATCCTGAGCTGTGAGAAGCAAGAAGCTAAGAGCCTAAGAAAGTCAGTAAACCCAGAGCAGAGGGTTCTGCAGCTTCCTGTGCCCTGGAGAACACCGGGTGCAGGTGTTAGGCACACCCAGCCAGGACCCCAGGGCCACCCTGAAGACCAGGGTGAGCCACCAGCTACACAACGCTGCATGCCAGACTGGGTTGGCTTGGCACTGCCTGGCCCTGGGTGACCTGCTACCACTCCAGAGAACAGGCCAGCCCTCTCTGGAGGACAGTGGCTTCACTGAGAGCCTTGATATTTCCCGTACGTGATTCCTGACATTTCCGTCAACAAGCGCCAGGATCCCTAGCAGCGGAAACCAGAAAAGCAAAGACCACAGAAAGAGATGATCATGCCATGCCGGCCGGGGGCGCACTGACACAGCGTCTGAGAATGAGCGTGGTGGCACGACTGTAATCGCAGCACTTGGGAGGCTGAAAACAGGAGGATCACAATGAGTCTGATTATGAAGTGAGACCCTGCAGATCTTGTACTAAATACATTAAAAAGAAAAAAAAGTAATTTAAAACGAAGAGATGATCAGACAGGACAATGGTCACACATAATCTTTACAAATGCATTTCAGTACACAAGATGGAGAACTGAAGTTTATTAAAAGGAATCAAACTGAATAAAACTCTCAAACCAGAATGTGGTTTCTGAAATTATGAACATAGTGAAAGAATAAACAGGAAAAAAGGGCACCCGAAAATATCCAGGCTAAGGGAACAGAAAGTATGAGCAAGTCCTGAGAGTCCTGGGAGACCTGCAACACCAGTGACCTCGTCCAGCAGCTCAGGAACAGGAGAGGCAAGGGAGGTAAAGGGCTTCATAAAGCCTCGGCCACGGATTGCAGAAGCGCAAAAAGCCACGAATGAAGGGCCAACCCCCAGAGGACCATACTGGGGCCAGGCCACAGAACTCAAGCCTGGTTTCTGAGGTTTCCAGCAATGATAAGACAGTGGGGGTGGGGTGGGGCTCGCCCTAGAGTATCATGGGATCCCTAAACACAGCCTGCTGAGAGGTAGACAGAATCCTGACAGCCATGCATAGGGGAGGAGGAGAGGTGGACACAGAGGTGTGTGTG
>PVJA010023408.1:0-33060 GCA_004027025.1 Myocastor coypus | reverse complement strand
CACGCTCTTTCTGGGGAATGTGGAGTTCTTCCGAGGTAAGTCCTGGGGAGCCTGGCAGCTGGAGCCCACGCTGGCTCTGGCTCTGGCTCTGAAGGCCAGTGCTGGCTTGTGCTTCTCTGTCCAGCTAATCTGTTTGCTTTGCCTTCCACAAGGGGGCAGCACCTCAATAGGGTTCCCAGTGGAGGGCTGTCACCTGTCTCTTAGATGTTAGGTGAGGCTCACTTCTCAGAGGGACAGCTCCAGCAGAGAGGTCCCCTCTCTGTTCTGAAGGCCGGGAGTCACTCACAGACATGCTGGTCTCTGGAGACGAGGGAAAGTGTTTTCTGAACGTTGTCACTGTCTCCCAGGCTGCAGTCACCTGGAGTTTTATGGGCTCACAGTGCCCGCCTGGCCTCTTGGTGACTCCTGAGTCCCTGCCTGCCATCTGGCTTCGGAAGTGCTGAGGCCTGAGCGGCACGGTAGAGGCTCGGGCCTGTACCTGTGCTTGCATGGTGCTGTATTTGTGTGGTAGTGGAAGTCATAATGGGATTTCTAGCAATCTGGGGTAGGAGGTGGTATCTATTTTGTTCAGGAGCTCTAGGCTAGGTGATTTGCTCAGAGCTAGGAAACCAACTCTTTCCTGTAGCAGAGGGTGAGATGTGGAGGAAGCGGCCAGTCATGTGTAGAAGTGGACACCCCTAGAGCGCCCCTCACTGTCTTGTGTCTGCCCCGCCTTCTTCTCCTTATCCTGGGTAGTGGTGTCTGAGTACAGGGCATCTCTGCAGCGGCGGATGAACCCTAAGCAGGAGGAGCGTGCCTGTGAGAGCCCACTGCTGTTGGATGCTGGCGGGAAGGCTGCCCTGCTGGACAGCACGCCTGCCCCCACGCCCACTGAGGTGAGTGCCCGGACCATCAGCAGGAGCTGGCTGCGGGCAGGTGGGGTCTTCCTCTTCCCAACGCCTTCCTGCTGCATAGTTCCCACATTGACTTCTGTCCTGCTGCTTCCCGAGTCAGATCGCTTCTGAAGTGCTTTGTAGTCAAAACAGCTGCCCTGAGTGTTGTCGAGTGCTTATTCTATATGGGGTGCTGTCCCTACTGCCTTAGAAATCATCTTACTGAGTGCAAGTTATATCAAGATGATTCTTGGCAGAATAGAAGGGTGCGGCGCAGTCTGGCTTCCCAGGCCTCGATGCTAGTAGGGAGGCACCGGGTCTCAGAGCAGGTCCTAGGCTTCCAGAGCCCTGCCCTTGGCCACTGGAGGTGCAGCCCCGGCACTACACCCAGCACCCCGGCCCTGCTGGGTTAGAGATTGCTCTCTTTCCTGTGACTTCCTTTTTTCTTGCAGTTGTGCCATTTCCTCTGGGGCAGGAACAGGTATTTTGGGAACCTGGGTGCTGGCTAAGGGAGGAGGCCCTGTACTGGGGAGCAGGATGGTCATCTCTGCTTCTGTCATAGACTCTTTCTTCCCAGGACCTCACGCCGGGCAGTGTGGAGGAGGCTGAGGAGGCAGAGCCAGATGAAGAATTCAAAGATGCCATTGAGGTGGGTAGCCCGTGCCCAGCACCCCCTGCTGACCAGGCAGAGGTTGGGCGGTTCTGAAGTTGTGGGGGTTTTAGAGGGTTTTGTGTGTGTGTGTGTGTGTGTGTGTGTGTGTGTGTGTGTTTTGTTTTGTTAATTCTCTTACATCCAAATGGGAAGCTAGGACTTGGCCAGAGCTAGATAGAACTGGGGGGCGGGTGCTGATGCCCATCCGGTGAGCGCATCGCCACCAGCCTGAGTGGTTGGCGGCTTGTGCCTGGCCTCGGTTGGCAGGAACGTGGCACATTCACATCAGAGTTGCCAGACAGCGAGGCATATGAATTACGGCCTGTCGTGAATGTGTTCATGTCCTGGCTGGCCAGGGCAAGCAGGGCTCGGAACGCTGCCGGGAGACGGCCCGCTCTGTGGAGTTGTGTGGCTTCTCACCTTTGTAGCCAACAGTGGGCTCAGAGCCTTTGATGTAGGAGGGCAGACTTGGAGGAGGCCACTGCCCTGCATCTCTGCAGTGCTTTGTGAGATGTCCCTGTCAGGGCTGGAGAGAGTGGTTGCGTGGCCAAATGGCAGGGCAGGCAGAGTTCAACATCTTCTTGATTTTAGAACAGTTATAGTTTGCAGAAGTGTTTGATTTGACTTACAGACTTAAAAATTTTCTTTTGAGTCAGTTTTTATGAATGGAGAAATGTTAGCGGGCGCTGTATCTTCAAGTTCTCTGGTGTCTGGGTCTGCAGCAGTGCATGTGGTCGGGCCACCACCGGCTCCTGTAGGTCAGGCGTTCGCTGCAGTGACACGTAACCCACTCCCTGTTGCTCTGGTCTCCGAGGCCTAGTTGCACTTGCTATTTATTTGTATTTTAGGGCAGGGTCTACAGGGTGTTCAGGTTCTCACTACTAGATCGGACTCGTGGTGATCCACAGCCTCCCAAGAGCTGGGGTTGCAGGCACACACCACCACACCCAGTCTCAGTTGTCCACTCAGCGTGCCCAGGGCTGGGACCAGCACAGCAGGCCCAGGGGTTGAACCCCCAGCCCCTGCGCCTGCTTGTAGGCACTTCAGTCCTCTGAGCTATCTGGCTGGCCCCTCACTTGCCACTCATTACCTCGTTTGTGCTGTTGCTCTCCTTAGAGTAGGAACGATTTTCTCCTTGTGGCTCTGTAAACTGGGAAATTGATGTGTAAGCAGCGAGGCTCTTGTGAATTTTTATCAGGCTGTGGTTTACACCTGGCTCACTCCATTCTTAAATCTGCCTTGTGTGGCTGTGTAATTTTTGACTACAGTAAGCTCTCTTTAAGGCTGATAGATGCTTCTCTGCTCTGACTCTGGGGATGGTGGGGATAGCTATAGCAAGGCTTTTAAGCGTTTTTGTTCATGACCTACAGTGAAGAACACATTTTATGTCTTGATGCAGTTCACAGTTTTTATGTCTATAAAAATACATAAAAGCTCAGTGGAACCCAGTGTCTTGAAAGACACCGTAAGGGATATTTTCCTTCCTTATGTTCTCTTCTGTTAGCATAATGGCCCCATGTGAGAAAAGTATCATACAGCCTTCTCCATACTTCTTCACCACTGAGCTCCTACCAAAGTGGGCATCTGTTAAGCTTACCTCTGAGATGTGCTCGTAGGGCTGAGTTTCTTTTGGCCTGGAGGCCTCTGCTCGCAGCACCTTCTTTTTCTGCTATCTCTTCTCTGTGTTTTTTCCCTTTTTGCTCTGCACCTTGGGAGGCAGGAGACCCACCTGGTGGTGCTGGTAAGTAAGAGTGCTGGTGAGGTGGGCAGGGCTGTACTGGGCTGGGGGCGCATGCCGGAGCCAGCTGTGCCCAGGAACCTCTGCATGCAGGTGCTAGCCCATCCAAGGGGAGCAGGACTGGCATGAGCTGTTCCCACAGGAGGATGACGAAGGCACCCCATGTCCAGCAGAGGATGAGCTGGCTCTGCAGGACAATGGATTCCTGAGCAAGAACGAGGTGCTGCGCATCAAGGTGTCACGGCTCACAGAACGGCTCCGGAAGCGTTACCCTACCAACAACTTTGGTATGGCCAAGGAGGTATGGGGTTGGGGTGGGGCGTCTGAAGGGAGTGGATGGGACTCTTGCTGGAGTTGGGGAGGGGCACAGGGACAGAGGGTTGCAGGGACAGAGTTCTGCATTGATAGGCTCACACTTGTGATAAGAGCAAGGAATAAAGAAACATCAATAAATACTCAGTGGAAGAGTGGCAGGAATGAGTGGGTTTCTCATTGTCCCTGTCCTGTTGTTGAACATTAGTTCTTAGGAAGACAAGGAGCTTAGTATGGGAACTGCCATCTCAGGACTGCACGAGGCAGGAGGTGCGGCAGACTGGCTGAGGGTCGTGGAGTCGAGAAGCCCTGGCTGCCCTTGAGGAGATGACTTCCCGCCCTTGTGCGTCTGCTTCTCTTCCATAGAAGGCGTAGTAGTTCCTAGAGTGTTGTTCTAAGTTTCACATGGGACAGTGCTTGTTAGGGGTCAGCGCAGGGCCTAGCTGGGTTGTCGATAGTGCTTGGGAAGTAGGTACCATTAATACGGGAGGCCCTGGGCCTTCCAGCTAGTTCCTGGGAATCTCTCTTGACTCTTCTGATCCAGCTACAGTGAAGCTGGAGTGAGCAGGATTTCCCTCCAGGCACGATAAGGCCTCGTTACTTCTCTCAGCCAACTTGGAGGCTTGGCCAGTTGCTAATGTTACTGGAGTTTTGGGTGGGTCAAAAAAGGCAGCTGGGAGGAGGGCGGACTTGCTTCTGAGCACAGTGGGATGTGACTCACATTGTGAGTTCTGGAGCAGTGCCAGAGAATCACGGTGGAAGCCTAGGGTAGCTCGTGACCCGGGAGCTGCTGTTTTCCTTGTACTGTATGTTCTGGTGTGCAGTGAGTTCTAGGGCTGGGTCTGGGGTTTGTGTTAAGGAATTTGACCTCAGGCCTCAGGGCCAGCCCTCCTGCAATCCAGTTGTTTTCTCAGGATTAGAGATCCTGGGCCTGTTATTTCCTGTTGCCATGCAAATGCCCCCAGCATTTTAGTTCACTTTTCATTTGTGTTGCCCCTGACTCCTGTAGTGCATCTGTGAGCTCACTGCACTTCTGTGTATGTGAGCTCGGGCCCTGTGCGGACGTGGCAGGGGGCAGTTTTATGAGTGCAAGAACAGCCTAGGGCCAGAGGTCCAAGGGGACACTGTAAAAGAATGATTATATTTATGCATTTCAAGTAAAGGCACTTAGATGTTCCCATTTTATAGATGAGTAACCTGAGGTAGATTTGTCCCAAGACTTTGCCAATAAATGGTAGGGGTGGACCTCAGATCCGGGTTGTCTGCTGTGGCTTCTGTGTTCTTTGGCCCTCGCGATGCTCTTGCAGTGCTCCTCTGCTTTGGTGGCAGTCACGTTCTAGCTGCTGAGACGCAACACCCAACACCCGTAGCTTACAGGAGGCTTGTTTTAATTCACATTTTAGTCCATAGGTGACTGCTTCAAAGGGGATGGCGTGGCACTGGCATGGAAAAGGACCTGCCCAGGGCATGGTGGATAGGAACCAGAGAGACTTAAGGGGAGGAGCTGGGTGGGCGATTGGCCCTTTGGGCCACTCCCACAGTGCCCTGCCTCTTCTGACTAAGCCCGCCTTGCAGCAGCAGGTCAGCTGTAAGCTCCCAGCTGTAAGCTCCCCAGTCCCGTCACTTCCCGGAGGCCTGCCTGAGTGGGTGCTTGAGGCTCGTGGGGGACATCGGGTTTCAGCTGTAACACCAGTGGCTGCAGGTCCCTGGTTTATGTCTGTCCTGGTCTTGAATTTGGCTTTTAGTTTGGAAATTCCCACCTAGGATGCAGGAGGGCCTGTGAGGTTCCCTCAGGCGCTGTTAGTCCGAGTGCCTCTTTGGGGTGCCTCCTGCAGGCGCTTCTCCCCCGAGAGGCGCTCGCCCTCTGCTTCCAGGGAGGGGTAGGCTGGCGGCTTTCGGGCCGTCTTCGCCTCTTTGGGTTGCTGTACACTACGCTGGGTGGCTTCATGAAGCAACAGAGCATGCCCACTCTGGAGACCGGAAGTGCAAGATCAAGGGCCCAGCTGGAATAGGGGGTGGTGAGGGCCTGCTTCCTGCTGCCTCTTCCGATGGTAGGGTGGGCGAGGCAGCCCCTGGCATCTCCTAGGACACCAGTGCCCCCACGAGAATCCTGCCAGTCACCACCTAGAGGCCCCACTTTGTCATACCGTCACCATGCAGTTCAGGCTGGCCTAAAACTCACTTTACGACCCAGGCTGGCTTAAGACTCTCACTGGTCCTCCTGCCTCAGCACCCCGAGTGCTGGGATTACAAGTGTGCACCACCAAGCCTGGCTTGCTTGGGGAGCAGAATCCACCATGTGAACTCTGGGGGCAGTTCTGCTTGCCAGTGGATAAAGGGCGCATTGGAAGCATGAAGACCAGTAGTTACTCGGGAGCTTTGCTGTGGCTTCCTGCTGGGCGAGCGCTGGTGATGAGGGCATCTCCCTCTTGGAGGCAACATGACACATGATCATCTGCCTAGCGGGCCCCATAGAGCATCAGGCCCCTGCTACTCTATCTTCGTGGCCGCATCACCTGGCAAATCAGAATGGGCGAGGCCAGGCCTTTGCTGAGAGGGCAGGAAGAGTGAGCACGCGGTGGAAGGAGCGGGGTTGCCCTGTCCTCCATCTGCGGTCTAGCCGCCGCCCTCCCCCAGAGCTCTCCCTGACTCCAGGCCTCTGTGTAGTGCCGGGCCTGTGTCTGCTGGATGCTTGGCCCGGGTGCTGTATCCAGTTCAGAGGGACTCCCAGACGTGGGCCAGAAGGTCAGTATTTGAGTGGCTCCGCTGCCGTGTCTGTTCCTCCGCACCCTGGCTAAGAGGAGGCAGAGCAGGCTGCCTTCCTCAGTTCTGAGTATAGGGGCCAGTCTTGGAGCGGCCGGGTCACCAGCACCACCTGTGGTGCTCCTGTAGCAGCTATAGTGGCCTCAGTCCTCCCGCCTGTAGCTGCTCTGCTTTCCCTAGCCCCAGGGAAGCTTCCTAGCAAGCACTACAGGTGATCCTGGCAAGAGGGACCCGCTTGCAGCTGTGGGCGCAGCTTCAGGGCTGTGGTGTGAAGGTGGGGTCTGCCCTGTCACCTGACTGAACGTGTGACCTGTACTGCTCCCTGCGGCTGATCTCTGGCCGTATCTTGGCAGACTTCGCACCCCTTGTCCAGAAACTGCCTCCCCTAGCCTTCATTCCTCTTTATTCTCTCCTTGTCTTCTCTTAGCCGCCTTCTGAGCTGCCACTGTCTGAAGTTTTGTCGCCTTGCCATTGCTGGTTCTTTAGGCAGAATTGTTCTCCTGGCTGTATTCCCCGTCTTGCCTACTGCTCACAGTGCCTTGAGCATTCTGACCTTTGGGTCTGCTAGAAGGTGCCTGGTTCCAAGCTTTCTCTCTTAGAATGCTTTGACAATTGCAGTTTGCGTGTTTCTGGGAGACTTTTCTGCCAACCCTGTGGATAGATGGCATATTCATAAGAGATACAAAGAAAGGGTCAAGTTGGACAGATTTCACCTGCAGACGCTATGGTCTGGTCCTGGCTGGCCTTTCTGGGTACTTGACTGCTCTTTGATTTCTCCTGAACCTGTTGAGTTGGGCCAATAGGAAGAGGCAGGGAGGAGAACTACACATGCCCGGGACAGTGCTTCCCTCTGGCTCTGAATCTGGGCTCTGCGTCCGCATGTCCTGCTCCTAGCCAAGGAGCTGGGCCGGCTGGTATCCTTTGTGCCTCACTTAGAAGAGCCAGAAGCAGGTGAGGGTTGAGAGGCCTGGGCTGGGTTGAGACTGAGCTGCTGCCTCTGTTTCTCAGGGAACTGTACAGGCTGCTCTGCCACCTTCTCAGTGCTGAAGAAGCGGGTAAGTTTCTTGAGAGTGCCTGGGTTGTGGGGGAGCAGAAGGGAGTCACTGGGGACGTGTGGCTCCGCAGGTCCCAGGGCCTGCTGGCACTGGTGCTGTGCTTGGGCGCGTCTGATGTGGCTCCCTTGACCATGCGCTGCCTCACCAGCCTCCCTGTGTGGTGCTGTCTACCCCGCCTGGGTACCTCTACAGGCCCAGTTTCCCTGGGTGGGACTGGCCAGCAGAAAGGGGGATGTGCGCAGAGCTCCAGGTTCCTGGGGTGGGAGCTGCATGTGACATTGACTTTGGCTCTTGTCCACAGCGGAGCTGCAGTAACTGTGGGAACAGCTTCTGCTCTCGGTGCTGCTCCTTCAAGGTGCCCAAGTCCTCCATGGGGGCCACAGGTGAGTCGTGCTGGCGGTGGGTCATGGCAGGCAGGGCTGCTTCCTGCCTGTGAAGGGGAGGCCACAGTGTAGGAAAGGAGCGAGGGGTCCTAGCCCAAGGCCTGCAGTGACAGCTCCATCCTGTGTAATAAACAGAAACCACAGACATTTGATACGGACCAGGAGTGGATCAGCTGTGCCTAGGACCTGGGAAACCTAATGGCCAAGTGTGTGCCTATGCTTGCTTCCAGAAGTTAAGCAGCGCATGTAGCACTGCCCAGAGGCTCCCCTCTTCCTTCCCCAGGGGAAACCCCAGCCCATTTGGGGGTTTTAAACAAAATTTAAAAATAATTTCTTCATCTGAAGGCTAAATGTACTCACTGTAAGTACAGTATGTAGGTAAAAGAAAGAAAAAGAGGACTGCTGGCGTGTCTCAGAGACAGTGCTGGCTGCGGGTCCTGCCCGCCTCAGGCTGGTGCGTGGATGAGCTGCGTGCGTGCGTCCCGGAAGGCCGTGCTTGCAGCCCGCTCACTGCTTAGCTGCATGCAGGCTCGAGGATTTTCTTTCCTGATCTTCCAGATGACACATGCTTATTAACTAGAAAACTTGGAAATTACTTTGCAGAGGAAGGGAGACAAAAATGACCCTGTGGTCTTACCACCCAGCGTTAAGCACTGCTGAAATGTTTTGGGAAAAGTGTTTTATTTAAAAAACACTTTCAAAGATGTTCTGACAGTGCCAAAGGATTTCTAAGGTGTAGAACACCTGGGAAAGGCTCCACCTGGCATCACTACCCCAGAGGCCCCAGTTCCCCTGAAGGGTGTCTGAGGGCAGGCTTGAGGCTGGGTCCGGGAGGGCATGGCTTGGGTGGTGGCGGGTCTCTCTGGGTCTCTGGGGAGGGTGGGCCTAGTACTTGTGGCCATGAGCCAGAGGGCGTAAAAAAGTGTCTCACCACCTTCTTCTTTTTCAGCCCCTGAAGCGCAAAGAGAGACCGTGTTTGTGTGTGCCTCGTGTAACCAGACCTTGAGCAAGTGAGAGGAGAGGCCAGGCCCCAGCCTGGAAGCAGTACTGGGGCCAGCAGCAGACCCCTCTGCCTGTGCCTGTGCCTGTGCCTGTGCCAGTGTCGGGGCAGCACAGGTGGGGCCCCTTCCTCCCCTGTTTTCAGCACTGGGCGCAGCTGAGGGAGATCTGTCTCTGGAAGCCCTGCTGGCTTTGCTCTGCTCTGGCTGGGTGAAGTAGCCCCAGCTGGTCACCTGGAGTTAGGCCTGGCTCAGCTGAGCTGATGATGAGGACCATCATGGCCAGGCCTGCAGATCCCAGGAGACCTGAGCTTGGGAAAAGTCCTTCCCTGGGGGTGTAGGGCCAGTCCCTCGGCCTCAGAGAACCTGCAAGACGGACACAGCATGGGGAAGCTCCATTACAGAATGAACTTGAGAGATTTCAGCCACACGGTGCCCTGGCGTCCCCAGCCCCACCTGTGTGGCTGAAGGCACTCAGCTCACTTGCTTATTCCCCTACCCAAGGGCAGGAAAACTTTCTCAGACCCGGTGTGACTTCTACCTTCCCTGTCCTTTGTCCCATGGAGTTTGAGGTCAGATAAGCAGAGCAGAGGTCCAGAAGCTCTTGCCCTTTAAGGTCCTGGGAAGTGTAGGCCCTCACTGGCTGGGTTCTGGATTTTGGGGCTGTTTCTTGGGGTCCTCTTGGGTCTAGTCTTCCCCACAGTTCTGTATTTCCTCTGGCTGCTGAGGGCCTAGCATCTTCCCCAAAGCCATGAGCTGGCTCGGCACCCTCACCCCACAGCTGCCCTGCCTTTCCAAAGTATTTATTTATTTATTTCATGGTACCTGGGAACATACAGCACAGGAACGGGATGGAGTAGAGGAGGGTCTTCTGTCTCGGACTCTGCTGGGGTTACAGGCTGCCTGGGACCTCAAGGCATGAGTGGCTGAGGTGTGTCTGCCCCTAAGCAGGACTTGAGGCAATAGGGGGCAGGTGACCCACACTGGGTCTGATTTCTTGCCAGGCCAAGCTGTTTGGTCAAGGCTTGGCAGCTGGGGCCTAAAGGGGAGACAGGCAGGCCTCGGTATCCCCATTTTGCCCTGTTAGGAGAAGAAGTTTAAGTGTTCTCTGCTTATTTACACTGGAGAGGAGTGAGAGGATCTCTATGGAAAATGATCAATAAAAGGCTTCAAGCTTTTTAGGTTGCCATAGTTTGCGCTGACACTCTCCCTAGGGCTGGAGGGCCCGGTCTCCCTGGGCCTACCCCTTTCAGGGCTGCCCTCACCTGAACCTTGTGGGCAAAGTTTTTGAGCACCCCTGGAGGCAGGGACCGGGGGGCAGCAGCCTGGTGTGGGTGTCAAGAGGAGGAAAGCTGTGCCTTGCACGCAGGGCTTGGCCCTGGCTGGGCTGGTGGACTTGAGCCCCTATCCTGTGATCTGACTTGGGACCAGGGCTTAATAAATGCTAACAATGCGGGCTTTAGAATGGGATGACTAAGTTAATCTGAGAAAGCCAGGAAGGGTCAGGGCTCCTGGAGGCTGAGAGCCAGAAGGCAGGGCTGCTGTTGTAGGAGGAATGAGCAGGCTCTGAGAGCTGGCTGGGTTGCGCGTTTCCTGGGAGCTGGGTGCTGCGGTAAGCACCTTACATCATGCTAATGCCCACAACCAGCCTGTGAGGTAGGCGCTATTCTCCCAGGCTAGAAACTGCCGGCACCCTGCAGCAGCAGCCGAGCTCAGCAGATGCCCACGGCGGTCCAGCTGCGCCCTGCCCGCCGCACCCAGCTGCCCTGCAGAGCGGTTGCGTGGCCGCAGTGCTGGCTTTGGGCTGCTGCTGAGTTCAGTCCGTGCGAGGCACGATGTGCTGTCGTCCCAGCAGCCTTTGAGCAGAGAACACACCTCTGCCTGCCTGGCGTACAACTGTGATTTGTTTTCCTTTTAAGCCAGAGAATAATTTTAGATAATTTTTCAAAGAAGGTCAGGGAAAGTACTCAGTATAGTTTGAAAAAGCAGTGTCTTAGTTACTCTTTACTCGTTTTGCTGGGACAAATACCCGACCCTCAATATGAAGGAAGGAAAAGTTTGTTAGCTCACAGTTACTGGAAGTTTCAGTCCATATTTGGCTGGCCCAAGGCTGAGTGGAACAGGGCAGAGAGCATCCAGTTCATGGCGGTGGAACAGCAACAATCGCGACAGAGGCAGTCGACCAACCAGGGCAGCAGACAGCAACAGCGCTAGTCTGTTTCTTCGTCTCTGTATTACGTTCAGGCTCTCCGCCTCAGCCTATCTGCCTTAGGCTACACTCATAATCCCAGAAGTACGTAAAACACACAATCCCAGGGATCATGGATCAAGTCTCAACTGTAGGTCAGTACTAAAACACCTAATCCCAGTGACATGAGTCAAGTCTCAATCTACATAAGTCCCTGCCCAATGACTGCAAGAGGCTTTGGGGGGACAACTAGAGATAAACAATAACACAGTGTCAGTATTGTTTTCTTTTTGGAGAATGGAAACGGTTCCTAATGGTGATGTGGCCACAGTAAGAGGAGAAACTTGGGGAAGGCTGTGCTTGTAGGAGGAGAGAAACGTGTTACCCTCTTGGTGGTCAGCAGCCTCAGAAGGACACCCAAAGCCCCCTCTGCATGCTTGAGGTGTACATGAGAATAGGCAAGAAACATCTTTTTTTTGAGATAGGTTTTGCTGTGTAGTTTGTGCCAGCTTTAAACTTGGAATCCTCCTGCCGCAGCCTCCTGAGTGAAGGGATGCCATCTTTAAAGTTCAAGTCCTACTGGAAGAGTGAAGCTGCAGAGGGATTTACAAGGCAGGGTTGGGTGGCACTTTATATCTGGTTAGGGGTCAATGGTGCGAGGGGGACCCACACGGGACGGCCTGGGAGACACTGCTATGAAGGATTGATTTAAGGACAGTCCCCACTTTGTCCTAAATACCCAGCTGACCAAGTTGTGCTGTGGCCCCAGTGCCTGCTGGGGCAGACCTGGGATGCCAGCCTTCGGCCTGACTTGGCCTTTGGGGAATGTGTGCCTTGAGCTGGCAGTAGTGTCTGGGGTTTTCAGGATCTGTAAAAACTAAAGCCAAGTGAAGCTCCATCTTCGTCTCTGTCTCTGCGGAACTCTCCAGAGCCCCTCTGAGGGACCTGAGCCTGAGTCTGTCCTATGGTTGGTGGGCTCCAGGACGCTAACACCCCCTTCACCGAGATCTGTGCCAGGTAACACTTTGGCCTCAGGATGGGCCCTGCAGCTGGGCGTGTTGCGTGGCTAACTCCATGCAGGGAACCTGCCCACTGTCACAGCTCTAGGAAGCCATCATGAGGGTGGGAATTGTGTGGTAGGTGCTCAAGTAGGCCTCAGAGAAACTGGAGGAACAGCGTTCCAGGTGGTCACCTCCCTCTGTTCTGCCTGGTCCCCACCAACCCAGGAGCTGTCCACTGTGGTCACTCGTGGGAAGGCCGGCCCCCAAGTGCAGGCTTCTCTCTGTCTTCAGCCCAGCTGCAGCCAAGTGGGCTCAATCTGCAGCACAACAGAGGCAGCCTTGGGACCGGAGCCCGTGGCTCTCCCTGCTCTGAGGAGCCCTACCTCCTGCTTGACACCCAGAGTGCAGCACATTCCATTCCCTGGCACGGCCGGGGGCTGGGGATTCCGGCCTCCCTGGGCTGCCTGCTTGCTTCCCAGCCCCAGCACAGCCCACTGTCTGGGCTGGGACTCTGTGCCAGCCGCACGCATTCCAGCAGCAACTGCTCCCCACATGAGATTTCTCAAGCTGTGAACTTTGGTCAGGATTACAGCCGGCTAAACAGTTGTGGGATGTGAGCTTCCTTTGTGGGGACTTGGGCTGGGTACTGGCACGAGTGAGGAGAGGAGGGGTGGGGGCGGGCTGCCTGGGAACCAGGAGAAAAGACCCCAGCTCCTCTGTGTCCATCATGCCCTGCGGTGGGGCTGGGGCAGGGCTCCCAGAAATCTTCCTGGGCGGCAGGTCTGTGATGGAGACGCAGCTGTCTGCTCCCCATGGCTTCTCCTCAGCTTTGCCTGGGCAGATGGTGCAGTGCCCAGAAATGGGAGGTCAGATCCCCGCACCACCCTGCTGCTTAACTTACTGAGCTGCAGCCACTGTCATTAAAACACTATTTTGAAGGCCTGCTGGGAGGCATAAATTAGAATATGGAAGTGTTCAGGGGCTGCTGCCTACCCATGGTGGCCTTGATATTTATTGGTTGCCGGGATTAGATGTCTTTAGATGTCTTCACCCTAATTTTGGCTTATCTACTACTAGGAGAGATAGATGTGTACTGTGGGTTTTCTTTCTGCCTTTTTCTTTTTTTTTTTTTTTTTGAGACAGGATCTTACTCTATAGTTCAGGCAGAGCTTGGGCTCACAGTGTAGCCTGAGCTAGCCCTGAACTCAGAGTAACCTCTGCCTAGCCTCTGGAGTGCTGGGATCGTAGGCGTGTGCCACCACTCCAGGCCTGGGAGGTACAGTTCTGAAGCAAAGACCCAAATGTCGATCCCGTAATCCCAGCTTTTGGAGTGAATGCTCTTGGCTTTTCCCTGCCTTCCTGCCATTTGCACATCTCAGTGAAGGAATCGGGGCTGTTACAGAGCGCCTATTATGTATAGGCACTGCTAGGTTGTGGCTTTAGTTCATAAAAATATGAACAGCTACTTAGCGGTTTCTGAATTCTGCGCATTGTTTGCAGGTACATTCCGTGCGCTTCACACTTCACACTTGGTGACCCTGAGGAGTCGGCAGTTTCGTCCACCTTGTAGCTGGCTGCATCCTCAGCCTTGCAGCCTCTGAGCCACAAGCCAGAAGGAGCTATGCCCTGTGTGCTCCCTTACCTCCCCATCCTTCCTGCTTTATCCTAGAGTTCTGATTTTGTACCCCGTGGAAAACGATTTCCTCTGCTGTCTTTCTTGCACTGGGGAGAGGGTGTGTGATTTAGCTTTGGCCAGTGAGCTAGTGGAAATCTACCAGGTGGGCCTAGTTGGGAAATAACTATTTTTCTTGATTAAAAAGGCTTGAAACAGCTGACACGCAGCTTTTGCTCCTAACCCGCCTTCCCCACCTTCCTCCCTGGAATGTGACTGGGAAATTGGGAGGCAGAGGCGCCATCTTATAACCGCAAGAACGAAAGTGCTTCTTCCCCTACCGGGCAGGAACACAGGAGTTGGGGTCACAGACTTCCCACCTGCGCATCCCCAGAGTGCCAGGCTTTCTGCTGTGTTCTTGTGGGCAGAGGCAGTCCTTCTCTGACACATGGGCCCAGCTGTGGTCCCCATCAGCCAGGAGGGAGGGCAGCGGAGCTAGCAGGGACTGGAGCGGAGGAAGGACGGGGCCCTTGCAGGCCTTCCTGGCTTGGGGATGCATTCTTCTTGGTCCTCGAAGTGGTTCCTGGGGGGCCCGGCAGAACAGACATACAGGCCGGTCCCGGGCTCCTGCAGAGGTGGCAGGGAGGCCCTGAACAGCCTTCCTGGGCTGTGGAGTCCTGTCCTCACCACTGCACACCGCTCTTTGCCAGCCCCAGACAGAGGTCAGCATTGTGCTTCAGCCAGGGCTGGGCCCGAGTCCTGTGCGCTCTGTGGAAAAATAATCCCTGGGCCTGGTTGACCATAGAAGTGTCCATAAATACTTGGTTGGGGCAGGAGGCTGGGAGACAAGGGGCAGATTCAGGGAGCTAGGAGGGCTGGACAGGGCTGGGCAGGGTGGGTGGCAGTGGCTTCCTTGGGTAAGAAGAAACCAGGCGGCTTTTGCTGCTCCAGCTGGGGCCACCTGACTGCCCCACGGTGAGTCATAGGCAGGTTGTCAGACCACCTGCTAGGGCGCATGTGGGGCAGCTGGCGTTCTGTCTAGAGACGCCTCCTGGCAGTTCCCTGGGGCTGGTGTGTGCCCGAGCGCTGCAGAGGCTAGGGTGCCCGCATCTGGGGGCTCCTTTGTCTTGGAGGAGCAGCTGGCCTTCCCTGACGATCCCACCCACACTGGCCAGAGAAGGCCCTCAGGGCATTACCAGCTCCTGCTCTGGGGACACCATTGCTACTCTTTAGCATCTGCTGAGGGCCCTGCAGGGAGCTTTCTCCTGGCGTCCCCCTCCCCTTCCAAATGTTGGCCACGTGGGCGGCAGCGGCCTTTTTCCTTTTCGGAGCCTCGCCCATTTCTGCATCATCCCCTCCACCTGCTCCAAGCCCACCGCAGACCCAAGCGCCTTTCCTTCACCTGCCTCGGGTTCTTTACCTTGCTAGTGGTTCTCAGCCATGGCTACACATCACCCAGCGACTACAGCTACCACTTTCCAGCGCTTCCTTAGCGTTGTGGGAAAGCTTCTTTGATGATCTCGCGCTGCTCAAGTGCAGATGCTGAGCTGAGCTGGGTGTGGTGCTGGAACTGTGATGCTGTAGGCTGGTAGTTCTAGCATTTTGGGGAGCAAGAGAATTCCATGCTCAGTCGGTGTGGGCAGTTTTGTGAGACCTCGTCAACAGCAAAGCGTGCTGGGGATGTAGCTCAGTGCGATGCAATTTGAGAGTCCGAGTTTCTAACTAGCTCCTGGGCAGTGCTGTGCGTGCTGCACCTGACCCCAGGCACCACATTTAGAGTAGTGCTGGTCTGTGGCACTGTCACACGCAGGTCAGACCTCTGCCCAGTGGTATTGGAAAGCCCGAAGGGAGGGGTGCTATGCCTGGTGCGTCGGGCTCTCCAGGTGTAGTTCCCTGTGGCCTGGCTGCCTTCGGCTCCTCAGCCCAGGCCCTGCCAGGGAGACAGGGATGCTGAGGGCCTGTGGCTGTCCTTCCTTAGTCTCTTGACCAGGGACAGCAAGCTGGGGACCCCAACACCCCTGTTCCTCAGGGACACCCCTCACCTAACTGTTCGTGTATGAGGGTGGCCCTTGCTGTGTGCTCTCAGAGAGCCTAAACAGCACCTCGCTTTTCTTAGGCACCCCACGGAGGTCCGTGTGGCCAGGCGGTGGTCAGGGTAAGGGCCTTTTGCTAATCATATGTCATAAGCTTCCTTCACCTCTTCCCTCTCTGGAACCAGCTGACAAATTATCAGTCCAAAGCAATTTTTTTTTTATTTTAATTAAAAACTTTTTAAAAAAACCAATTAAATCCAACCCTACTTGAATCTGTCATCTAGAACTCATGGCTTCACTGCAACAGTAATAACTTAGGATTATTGGGGGAGAGGGAGATGCAGAGACTAAGAGCCCAAGAAGTGCACCTGGGGTGGGGGGCTGGGTGGGAGGCCTGGGAGACAGGAGTGCAGGCGTGGCTACAGAGCACGCAGACCCTTCATCGGCTTTGGAGGGCTGTGATGGGGCATTAAGGGGGCAGTGGGGGAACGGTTTCCTAGGTGCCTTGTCTGACATGCAGACAGGGCCCCAAGGCCCTGTGCCCATGGGGAGCCCCCTTCTCAGGCTGCCCTCCAACCTTCCCGCGCTCTGGCCTCCTCCTGAGAAGAGAAAGTCCTTCTAAAAGATGAAGCTGAAGACTCAAGAGCTCTCTGTCCTAAAGGATGGGCCCGAGGCCCTGGGCCCATCTGTGGACTGGGCTACTCTCAGCTCTGTATGAGACCACGTTCTGCCAAGGGCCGGGTCAGCCTGGGAGTGGGCACAAGGTCAGATGGGCAGGGACAGAGGGCAAGGCACGGCTAGCTGGGTGGGGCAGGGAAGAGCGCCCTTCAGTGGGGCTCTGCAGCCCCATAGAAGAAGGGGTAGTAGAGGGAGCAGGGATAGGAGAACATGAATTTGACTGCAAACTTCATCTCTTTATTCTTCTTGTCCCAGCGGTAGACGGCCATGAGCAGCAGCTGCCCGTCCACTTTGCGGCCCATGACCAGGAAGCTGCCTGCCAGGCTGTCCAGCTGTGGGCAGGGGCAGCCTGCGCCATTCTTCATGTGCAGTACCAGCCTCTTGGCGTCCTTGCGCTTCAAGGGGCCTGGCTTGAGGAGCTTCTTCTTCTTCTGGGCGCCTATCAACTTCCGGTCTCCATTCTCTATCTTGATCTCTTTAATACGCATTTTGACCACTGTGGGGACGAAAGCAGAGGGGCCGCTGGAGGGGGCTCGGGTCTGAGGACGGTGCCTGGCGATTCTCCTTAGGGCTCAGGCAGCCTGCTGGGCGTAGGGCTCGGAGGGCGGGGCTTACATGGGTATATTCATTATTCATAAAGCTCCTGTCAGGTGCTGGACTTTCAGGGACCTACAGAGCTTCATGTTCAAAGTACAGGAAGGGAGATGAGGTGGGAGAGGGTGTGTCTCACCTCAATTGCAGCGCCTGGACAGAACAGTCTGCCCTGACTGGAGCGCAGGGGGTGTCGGAGGTGGGTGGAGCATCTACAGGAGGCCTTTGTGCAGCAAGGCCAGGCTTCTCGGTCAGGGCGACTGATTTTGGTGGGATTTCTGGCTGTTGTGACCAGGCTGCGTGTGCATATGCGTGGTCTGGAGGGTGCATGTGTGCGTACGTGTGATGAGCGTGTGGAGCAGCGGCGGGCTAGGGTTTCACAGCCAGCACTGCGAGGAGCGGCCTTCCCCCTTGAAGCATCTTGTGACAGCCACCATGACCAGCCCCATCACCTCACGGGGCATGGAGCTGGGGAGAAAAGCACGTGGAGCGGCTGTGCTGAGCCTGCACCACCGTCACCCTTGTGTGCAAGTGGGTGCACACGTGCATGAGAGTGCACGCGAAGGGAGCTCAAGACTGCGTGGGACTGAGTCTTGCGATCTCTGTCCGCAATTTGTGGGATGTGTAGGAATGAGAGTGTGCAGGGGAGAGGAAGGCAGGACCCGCGGACGGAGCCGTGGCAGCGTTACCCAGGGTGGCCAGTGGGTCTAACATAGTGGGGGACAGGAAGTCCCAGGCTGGAGGCGGGTGGGGAGTCCCCTGGGCTAGACTCTCCTTTCTTCAGGCCTCTGGCTCCCTACGTAGACAAGAATCCAGGGAACGACACTGCCCACCAGGAAGGAGACTGCCCTAAAACATCTTTCTTCCCCCTCCTCCCTCCTTTCTCTCTGACCCTTGTGCATGTGCAGGTGTGCGTGTACGCACGCACACACACATCCTACAACACAGCTACTGACGTGGAACACTCCTCTGGAGAGAGAATTTAATATCATTTGTTTTTCTGTATTGACAGGGAATATAAGACACAATGCAGGGAACTGACTCAGCAAAGATTGCATTTGAACTTTATGGCCCACAAGTGAGCCAGGTTCTAACTAGGCTTGGCATGGTTCTGCCAGGAAGGGGAGGCAAGGATGAGCAGTGGGGACAGGTGACCAGCGGAACTCCTGTCAGTGGAACCGTGGGTGCTTGAAACAACATACCCTGGGATGAGGAGGTCCACTTGTAGCCTGTGGTCCCTCTCTCCTACGACAATTTCTTCAGACTCTGGGGCCAGCCTACATCCCCCAGCGACACCTCCAGCTGGAGAGGCCCCCCTGTGGACAGTGCCAAGGGAGGCCTGGCCAGGGCTGGTTTCTGAGGCCCATGGCCCATGACCCTGAGGGGCTTCTGAAGCCTCTGAGATGACGTGCAGAAAAGGGCGCATTTCTAAGGGGAGAGGGTTTACGGATATCGTCAGATTCTAAACAGCCAGAGCTTCTGAGGCTCACGTGATGGGTGTGGGCACCCACGTTCGTCTATGTGTCAAGGAGACAGCTGGAAGCAGTGCCAGGGCACAGCCACATGGGCCCCACACTCACCGAAGTCACTAGAGCACATCTGCTCCATGAGGCCATCAGCGCTGTGCTCCATCTCACACTGGGCGCAGATCTTAGTCACTGCAGAGAGAGGCATGGCTTGGGTGGGTGGCGGTGAGGAGCCACCTACTGTGAAGAACTGCCCCCTACCGACCCCCATACCTCCAGGAAAAGAGATGATGGAGATAATGCCGCGCAGCAGACAAAATTGTAGGGCGACGATATTGCCCAGGTGGACACACTTACCGCTCCGCACCCCTAGCAGCTGCAACCACGACACGCACTGCCTTTTAGATTCTATCCCGTCTCATCCTCAGCCTTTGAAGCAGTTACTACTATTTCTCTTAGAGAAAAGGAAACCTAGGCCCAGAGTGGTTACCCAAGTCTGCAGAGCTCATGAGAGCCCAGTTTAGGATTTGGGACCGTCCATCTAGTGCCAGGATGGGGCTGCTTGTGGGTGCCAGGTAGGGGGTATACAGTGAAGCAGGCAGGGCCAGGCCTGTGGTAGACGGAGGAGTGCCACCTCCAAGGTGGGCCTATTAATGTTCCCAAACGTCTGACTTTTCAAGGGAAGATAAGGTTCATTTTTATATGAAATATTCTGAGTGTTATCTGCTGGCCACAATAGCATGTCCCCAAGCTGCTTCTGGTCCTCAGGCCATGATCCGGCCCTGCGTTCACCTTCTCCTGTGCCTGCCTCTAGTAGGTGCCTATCAATGAGGGAGGCGACTCATGGGCTGGTGGAGTGGGGTGTGCAGGCCAAGTAGGGTTTCCCAGGTTGGGCTCCAAAAGAAACCAGAGAAGGAACAGGCAGGGGTCCTGCCTGGCTGCCATGACTCGGCTTCTCCGGGCTCCCTCTCCAGCTCCCGCTTGGATGCTAACCTTCAGGATAGGGGCTTTGCCTTTGCTCCCAGGCACAGGACCACAGGGGAAAGGGCACGACTGCGGAGGGGTGGGCACACGGGAGAGAAGGTTAGCCAGGGTAACCGGTGGCGCTTTAAGGGCAGTAGGAGTGGTGCTGCTTTTGGGGGGGAGCAGAAGCAGAGGTGGGTTGCGCCCTTGCTAAAGGGAGGCTGCACTGGGTGTCGAGATTGGGAGACGGTGCCCAGGCAGCCTGGGAAGGGGTTGTTGGGCGGGAAAGGGCGAGGGGTGCAGACCTGTGGGGACCCACAGCAAAGGGGTGCTACACCAAGCTAAATCAGGAGTACTGGCACTGGGGTGTGGCTGGTAGGCGGGATTTAGGATCCCACAGGTTTAAAGACCCCCCCTTTTTTTTTTGGATGGGGAAACCAGTGTCGCAGAGAAGTTAAGCAACTCCCCTGAGGTTCTGAGGCTGAAGCGCTGAGCCTTACTCAAATGCTAAGCCAGAGAATCTGAGAAGAGGGCGGGGAAGTTAGGGTCCAGACCTAGAAGCAAGGGAGGCATAGCGCAGGAGCCCTCCAGCCCTCTCCCCCAGTTCTTCCCTACCTCGACTTCCCTTCCCAAGATCCTAACATGAGGTAGGGGTGGTCTTGGTCCCTGAGGCCCAGGAGAACAGCACTTTAAGATGCCCTGGGCATTCTTGGGCTGAGGAAGTCAATAAACGACTTACAGGGTACCCAGGGCAGCAGGGATTCAGCGGCTTGGGAAAGTGGGCCTAGTCAGGGCTGGAATGCTGGAGAACCACTGGGACAGGAGCGCAGGGAGGCCCTGCTCAGTGTGGGACTGGGCAGGCGGCAGGACACCACTGCCCGGGACGCAGCGCAGGGCGAGGCGCAAGCAAGCGTGTGCGAGCGCGTGAGTGTGTAAGGAAGGTGGCACAGGGTCGGGGCGGCAACCGTCGGGGCCGGGTTCGCAGGTGCCGCGTGCAGCCCGGCGCGGGGGCGGCGACGCTACCTGGAGGCGCGGTGGCAGGCAAGTGCCCGAACTGCACGGCGATGCAGAGGTCGTTGTCCAGGGGGAACTTGTGGCAGTGCAGCATCTCGGGCCAGGGGAAGCCGTAGGCCTCCATGAGCGGCGCGCAGCCGGCGCGCACGGCCTCGCACAGCGAGCGGCACGGGTAGATGGGTCGGTCGAGGCAGACGGGAGCGAAGAGCGAGCAGAGGAAGACCTGCGTGTCCGAGTGGCAGCGCTTGGCCAGCAGCGGCAGCCAGCTGCTCGCCTGCTGCTTCACCTCGGCCAGGCTCTCGTGCTCCAGCAGGTTGGGCAGCCGCATGCGCTTGTAGCCCACGGTGTGGCAGAGCGGCAGGTCGGCGGGGATGTCGAGGCACTGGGGCGGCTTGGAGTAGAAGCGGCCTTGCAGTGGCTCGGCCTGCCAGCCGTAGTACTCGTACTCTTCGCCGCGCCCCGGGGCGCAGAGCAGTGCCCCCAGCAGCGCCAGCGCCGCCGCTGCCCGCATGGCTGCGCTCGCTCGGGAGCCCCTGCAGCCGCCGCCGAGGTGGCCCGAGTGGGTGGCAGGCTTCGCTCGGCTCCGCTCTGGGTGCCCCAAGTGCTCCAGGCGCCTCCCACCTCGGGGCTCCCGGCCGAGCCTCACCGCTCGCCCTAGCCAATCTCAGGCCGTCCGGCCCCCGCCCCAGGGCGGCGGGGCAGGGTGGAGCCCCTCGCCCCCGCCCGAACCGGCGGGGGGCTTTCCGTTCGCAGCTCAGAGCACACCTCTCTCGGGCGCTCCCGCGCCTCCCTGGGGCTTTGCTTGCTCCTGGCCTTCTCCATCCCTCCGCCTTATCTTTCTCCGCCGCAGCCCCTCCCGCTCGTTTTCTCACTCCTCTAGCTTATCTCCCGCCTCGCTCGGTCTTCTGTTTTCTCTTCCCCACACCTTCGCGGCTGTTCTCCCGAGCAGACCCGCGGGTCCAGGAAGGCGTGCTTCCCTCTGCCGGCTCAAGGTGTTCACTGAGCTCCTGCCCGCTGCAGGCAGATCAGAGAGGGCTGAGACCCAGATGTAGCAGTGGTGTGTGTGTGTGTGTGTGTGTGTGTGTGTGTGTGTGTGTGTGTCGCGCGTGTAAGTGTGCATGTGCGTGTTCTGTTTTATGAGTTCTAAGTGCCAGGGATGGTGTGGGTGGCTCCATTCTAATGGTAACTGGTACTGAATGGGTGTGAATGGTGTGTTAAGCCTTTTCTAAGTGCGTTGCTTGAATCACTGTGTTTAGTTCTGGTAGCATTGCTACAGGCAGGCAGGCATCTTATCGCCCTACTTTACAGAAACAAATGCTGAGGTGGAGAGAGATCAGCCAGCATTTGCGTCCTGAAAGTCTCGTTCTAGAGTCAGGGGTAAGAAACAGCTTAGGAGGTCTGGATTTTGATTCCGTGGGCCTAGAGGCCTTGCAGGAGCTCTGAGAGGTAAAGGAATGAGTCCCAAGCCACATATGTAGCTCAGGAGATGGTCAGGATTTGAATCCCCAGTGTGGGTCTCCAAAGGTGAGATAAATTTGATTAAGGAGTAGAGAACACTATCAGAGGAAGAAGGAATCAATAATGCCACTGAAGATCAGGGCATCCAGGGAGTCCGCAGAGGGGAGGTTACTTCCAGGATTCCAAGCTGGATGTCTTTCCTTCCATTTTGGACCCTACCTTCCTTGGTTTTCTTGTGAGAGGAACTTGGAGGAAAGGCTTGATGGTACCCAAGGAGGGACTTTCTTAAGAGCCTGGTCGCACTCCTGATTTTCCAGCCTTTGGTGGAAGGGCCCTGGGGAGGAATCTCCTAGGAGGAAGACCCCAAATTTCTAGGGTTCCCATCTTCTCTTGGTCCTTGTAGAGATGGTGGAGAAGCTGGGACCATTCCTTACATCTCAGCCAATCTTTCTGAACACTGTGTGGAGCACAGCGTGCGGTGGGTATGGGCACGGGTGAGAAGACCTGGCCCTGCTTCACCGGCTCCGATTGTGGGATGAAGCCATCTGGCAGGGTGGAGGAGGCACATGGCTCAACAGGCAGAGATGGGGTTGGAAAAGGATGTCTCTTCATTTTCAGGATGACCAAGTTGGGTTCTGGTATAGCAAGCTGGACCTTTGCTTTGCCCTTCTGTCTCTCTCAGTCCCTACCATTAAGAGGTGGTGGTGCATGCCTACAACTGTACCACTTAGCAGGCTGAGGCAGGAGGGTATTAAGTTTGAGACCAGCCTGGGTTACTTAATGAGACCCATCTCAAAACACCAAGAAAACAACCAGCCAGCCAGCCATCCAACCAACCAACCAACCAACCAACTAACCAACCAACCAAACAAGCAAAACTGCAGATGATCACCCTGGTGAAGGAGTGCTCTCTGCAGGCCCAGGCAGTGCGGTGTACTAAGAGGTTTTAGCCCTAACTCTGTAGACAGAGATCCAAATTGGCGCTTCTCATGGCTTCTTATTGGCTGTGTGATCTTGGGCAAGCTCTTGACTGTTTTTTTTTTTTTTTTTTTTCTGGGACAGGGGTTCAAACTCACGACCTTGCACTTGCCACACAGGCCCTTATGCCATGGAGCTATCTCTCTAGCCCCTCTCTTGACTGTTTTGACCCTCAATTTGCTGGTTTGTAATGGAATTGCCTCCATTTTTGTGATGGGCAAATAAAGCGAATGAGCGAATGAAAGGAAAGTCTCTGCCAGTGCCAGCAGGTGAAGAACACTTAGGAATGTAAGATCCCCAGGGATGTGTGACAAAGGTAGAATTGTTGTATGTGTTCTGAAAGCTCTCTCAGACATTATGGCTCTAGCTTTATTTGGGGTTCAGAGCAGCAATTCTACTCCCCAGTCTCCAGCTCCTCCACCCTTCTGTGAGGGGTAGCTTTCTGTTCTCCAGGGGAGGTGTAACCCTGGGCACTGTCAGGGGGTGGTGGGGCCCCAAGGTACTAGGTCTTTGGGCAGCTGTTTTTTGGTGCTAGGTCCTGGGTTGTGCTGTTTTGGGGTGTCCCAGTGCCTGATCTGGACTGACCAAGCGTCGTTCCTGCTGCTGCTTATGCAAACACAACACATGGCAAGACGTGTGTAAGTCTGAACCTGGCAGCCCCAGGGGGTGCGGTGGGGGTGGGACGGGGTGTGGGTGGTCCAGAGGGCAATGAGACCAGGGCAGAGGAGGATGGGCAGCCTTTACCCACCAACTTTGACCCCCAAGGCTCACTGACTGAACAGGGGGTGAGAGTGGGGAGGGGAGCCCCTGCCAGGCATGAGCCTGGCCGGGCTGTGCCTCAGGCAGTTGTCGGGAGCCTCCCTTTGTGGCCAGCATGTCGCCCTGGCTCTGCAGCAGCGGGAGAGGGTCTCTGTGATGTGGTACTCTTTGGTGATGAGGCTGACCCAAGGCCTCTGCAGCTGGAGGGCCACCCAGCATGCTGGGCATCTGTCCATCCTGGAGTGCCTGCAGTTTGTCTAGGCACATGATTCTGCAACCAATGGAGGGATTATTTGTTCAATAGAATTGGTACTTGTGGTTTGTTATGAGCCAGGCTCTGTTCAGATACCTCTTAGAACCAAGACACCACTTCGATCAAACTTGTTGAGTATGCCACGAAGTCCTACCTTTGGTCTTACCAAATGAGAGAAGGTAGAAGCCTTCTTCTTGTTTAGATCAGTGGTACCCCAGGGGTTTCTCGAGGCCCTCTCTGAAGGTCTGTAAGTTTATTTTTTACTCTTCTTCTTCCCCTTCCCCTTCCTCTTCTTCCTCCTCCTCTTCTTCCTCTTCCTCTTTCTCTTCTTCTTCTTCTGATGCGACTGGGGTTCAAATTCATGACCTTGTTCTTGCCAGGCAGACACTTATGCCACGGAGCTATCCCTCCGGCCTCCACACCTATAAGTTTAAAACTGTACATACTTCAAAGGTTTACTCAAAGTATGAGATAGACCAGTTTAAGGTACTAAAGTGAGAACAGTTTGTTGATGTGGCTTCAGAGTCTATATTATAATATACACATTTAAGAAATAACCATTTGTCACTTTTGAGGGAGATCTTATCAAAGAAGAACGTCCACAATTACCTGGAAACCTCTCTCTTTTCCAACTATATTTTTGTGTGAGACCAAATTTTCTTCATATATTTCAACCAAAATACACGTGGCAATAAATTAAGTGCAGAGGTATATAGGAGAACCCAAAGTCTTCTATTAAGGTAGACATTAGAGCGATTTACAAAAATATAAAGATGTGTCACTCTTCTCACTAAATTTTTTCCCCTTGGAAAATATATTTTTTGAAAATGTATTTATATTAATAGGGCCCGGCAGGATGGCTCAGTGGTCTAAAGCGCTTGCTTAAGAAAGCTTAGGCGGCTGCAGGGACCCCGGCTTGATCCCAGGCAACACATGCTGCACTCAGGGCAGGCTGAGCCCGCCATAAAAATAAAAATAAATAAACAAACAAAAGTTCTGAAACAAGAAAAAATTTAAAAATAAAAAAGAAAATATATATTAATATGTAATGATGACTTAGCTGAATTAATATGCTTAACTCTCCCTCTCTCCCTGATTTTACATTTTAAACATGGTACATAACTGTAGGTATAAATACACATAAGCGAAAGGTCCTTTTGGACTCTCGATTTTTAAGGGCACAAAGGGATTTGGGAACAGAGTGAGACTTGCGAGCTCACTTCATTTGTCTATTTTTGAGAGAAATGTATAAAATCTACTTTGCACGTGAGTTCCTCCCCCTCCCTTCTTTCCTCTGGTACTGCAGATTGAACGCAGGCTGGTCTTGAACTTGAACTTGGAATCTTCCTCTCTTGGCTTCCTAGAGGCCATCGTGCCCAGATTTCTTTTCCCCTTTTAACCAGTTTTGCTTTATATACTTTGAAGCTATATTTTTAGGAATGATGTGAAACTTCATAATAGTCGTAATTTCTAGTTGAAGTTCTATCTGTATGAAATATACTGCTTTGTTCCTTTTAATCCATAGGCCTTGGGAATAATCCTAGGCACCAGCCCCTACCTAGGATTGGGCTCGTGGTTCCCTGTGATGCATGCTGTTTCAGAATGAGCCTGCCCTGTTCATGCAACCTTACAAGGTTCCGGGGACAGGCAATGTGAAAGCTCGGGTTCAAAAGATCTTAGTCCTGTGCTTTTAGTTTATTAGCAAGCACTTCCAGCACAGCAAGTCCCAGCAGCCTCGTCTGCACGGTGTGGGGAGCTGGTTTACGCCCGTTTTCTCCATGGGGTCCTGGGGAGATCAATGAGAATGAAAAGCTTGGGCTGATGATGGAGGTGGGACTGACATTGTCCTTGGCCTGAGATGACACAGAGGAATGGGACAGATCCCGTCACCTCTCCCATCCCCTACCAGAAGAGGCCACTGCTTTGCAGAAGCAGAAGACGGGATCTTGTCAGTGTCTCAGCATCTGCCCAGTGCAACCTCAGGACCTCTCTGCTACAACGTAGCCCTCATGGCAGCTGCTGTGTGGAGAGTTTATTTATTTTTTATTTATTTGTTTATTTATTTTTTTTCTTTTTTGAGACAGGGTCTCGCTATGCAGTTGAGGCTGGCCTTGAGCTCACTTTTGTAGCCCAGGCTGGTCTCGAACTTGCACCAATCCTCCTGCCTCAGCCTCCCGAGTGCTGTGATTATAGGCGTGAGCCACCACGCCCGGCTTGTGTGGAGAGTTTACAAGCCCCAGCGAGAGTACTTTTCCGATGAATAGGACTGCATGGGCTGGCTGGTCCTGTTGTTCCTATGTGTCCCTTCTCCTCGTTTTCTATAAGGAAACCAAAGCCTGGCCTTTCTGACTCCTGGTTTTGTCCTCTTGTGACCACACCTCCAGCATGGTTTCCCTTCCAGCCTTTTAGCTTTGTCAGTTACAAAGGTAGCATCTGTCCTGGAGCTCCCAGCTACGTGGGGCTCCCTGCCCAGCAGCCAGCACTCTGGTGAGCAGCTCAAGCTGTGCTTTGGGACATCACTGGGAGTCGTGGTAGCATGGAGGCTGGGCGCAGGGCAGCTTGAGCTTCACATTATTGCAAAGCTCATGACTCAGGGAGCAAAAGCAGAGGCCAGGTTTGTCTTGGGGCTCTGGCTTGGTCTACAATACTTCTGGTTCCAGAGTTCATACGCTTAATGAGAACAGTGATGCTTTTGGAAGTCGTCTAGCCAAGGGGCTACAACCTAGGGACTCCCAGGGGTCCTGGGAACCCAGGGAGAAGAACAGAGCATTATTTCACCTCTCTCCACCCACAGCCCTCCAGCCGCAGGGAGTTTAACTTTAATGATTCCACTTGATCTTGGGCTAGCTATTTTACCTCTCTGGGTATTAGTTTTTCTTCTTCTGCTGGACACTATCTAGAAGCTTCCTTTGCAACCCTCATCATTCTGGTCACTGTATAATTGTGTATTGTCTCAGTTTCTGGCTTCCTGCTATATCAAGGACTCCACAAGGACAAGACCTGGCCTGTTCATCGCGGTTCCTCTCGACGCTGTCAGTCACTTACAGTAGTGCTCAGTAAGTGTGAATGAATGAATGAATCACCGAGCGGAGCCTGAAGACTCGGAGGACGAAGTGGCTGAAGAGAGGAGTCGCTGGAACCGGATGGCCTCAGACTTGAGTCTAGAACATTTTGTTGGAATTCTTGGAAGATTCAGGGAAGATCGGGGAGGTGATCGTGCAGGTGCAGGTGGGGGTTGAATGGAGTACGTTGGGTGGTGTGTCAGTTGCTTGCTTCTCTTTTTAAAATTTTATTTATTATTTTTATTCTTGTTTCAGAACCTTTATTTGTTTATTCACTCATTTTTATGGCCGGCTCAGCCTGCCCCGAGGGCAGGGCTGGCGCAGCATGTGGTGCCGGGGATCAAACCGCGGTCCCTGAAGCTGCCCAAGCTTCCCCAAGCAGGCGCTTTAGACCACTGAGCCATCCCGCCGGGCCCCTCAGTTGCTTGCTTCTTACTTGCCTCTTCTTTCTTGAACACTTGCTTAGGATTTCCTAGGCATCTGGAATATATTCTGTGCCTTCCCATTGTTATTTCATTATTTCATTTCATTATCGCAAGGACACTGAGAGAGACATTATTATTTCTCTCTCTCTCTCTCTCTCTATGAGGACAATTAAGCTTAGGTTAAGTCACCCACCCAGAGTCAGATAGCCAAGGAGCAGAACCAGGACTCATGTGTCGTGGGCTTCCTTCAGTGGTTGGTGGACTCCTGGCTACATGTGAGAGGTGACTAGGGAAGTGCTGTCCTGAGGAGCAGTGTCCCGCGCTGCCTCACAAGGAAGAGGCCTGAGAGGAGCAGCTCCTGCAGTCACTGAGGCTGTGGCAGGTTGGATCCAAGCTGGTTGGGCCTCTCATCTCAGGGAGACCAGCTGGTGGCCACACACACTGGAATGCGTCATGGCATGGGAACTTCCTGGCTGGGCTCAGTCAGATGCTACAGGGCCGCCTGTGTGGAAAATGGAAAACGCAGCATCTGTAGAGTCAAGGCCCCATTGCCTGTGAGGGCTTTGCCTGTACTGCTTGTAGGCTGTGGGAGCCCAAATGCGGGTGTCCATTTTTGTAATGACATCATCATCTCACGACAGTCTCATCTTGCGAGAGCCTCTAGTTAGGTTTCTATTTTCGTACCCCTTGCTATTTTCCCATAAATCACATGCTCTGAAATCGCCCTCCGTTGCCTTGGATGCCTGCTGATGTCACAGGCGGAAATACCTCATTTCCTGCACCCTGTATATATACCCGAGCGCCTTTTTGAATAAACGAGACTTGGTCAGAATCCTGTCTTGTCTCCATTTCTCTGTTTCTTGCCCCATTTTCCCCCATGATCCCCATTCTCCCAGTAGGACCCACGCTGATTCCTCGCAGGTCGAGACAGTAGGCTAGCGGGGAGTTTGGATAGGACACAGTTCGCTGTGTCTCAGTTCATCTTCCTGAAAAACAGGGACAAGAAGAATCTTTTTGCAGACTGGCTGGCCAGATTAACTGGAGGAGTGTGAAACTCCGGTACCGTCAGTGCTGACAGGGTTTTGTGCCATCGAGGGAGGTAGCTACGCAGGCCCCCCTTCTCTTAGCCCTTGCTACGGTGGCATGGGCTTCTTGGGACCCCAGCTTTATAAAATGTGGCAGCTGGGGCCTGGCGGGATGGCTCAATGTTCTAAAGCCCCTGCTTGGGAAAGCTTGGGCGGCTTCAGGGACCTCGGTTCGATCCCCGGCACCACATGCTGCGCCAGCCCTGCCCCCGGGGGTGGGCTGAGCCAGCCATAAAAATGAGTGAATAAACAAAGGTTCTGAAACAAGAAAAAAAAAAAAAAATGTGGCAGCTGAAAGCTGTCCTCTGTTCTACTGGGCCTGACCACCTACAGACTGTGGAGGCAGTGCTAAAGCTTCATAAATGATTCTCCGTGTTCCCCCAAATCAACACAGAATGGTTCATTTGCCTGTAAATAAAACAGATTTCTGTACTCCGGGCTCAGTTACATGCTCTCAGGGATGAATTCCTTCGCATGCTGAACAGAAGTCAACTGGCAGCCCCAAAGCTCTGATTAATATAGAAAGCAGACTGGGAGGGGGAAGTGACCGGCTCACAAGGAGACAGTAGGTCAGAGGGGCCTCCAGGGACTTTGTGCTCTGAGTGTAGGAGAGGAAGTCAGGAACCCTTGGGCAGTCCTGTGGTAGCATTGTGAAGGGGAGACGACCCAGGGCAGGAGTGTGAGGGGTGGGGGCCAGTTCTCGGGGGGACTCTGGGGCTAACAATGGCTTTATTAAGGAGATAGTATGGATGGGGAAGGGCTGGGCATGACCACAGCTTCAGGGCTGGGACACAGCGGCCAGATCCTCTTCTCCCTGACCCCAGCCAATGGAGGAATTGTCCTCTGGGGGAGGAGCTGGGGCCTCAGCCTGGGAATAGCTGGGTGCCTGGCCTCCCAGCCAGGCCCCAGAGTGGCTCTCCACACTAGAGGCTGAGAGTTTACACCCACAAGGGACTGCTCTCTCCTGCCTCTTCCTGTGGCCCTGCAGGATACAGGTGCCCACAAAAGGTGCTCTCACAGAGATCCCACATCCCTTCTGCCTGCCTTGAGGAACCCGGAGTGCTGTTTAGACGTCTCTGAGGCCTGGCCTAACCCACTGTCCGCAGCTCCTGTGTTCACCTGCACTGCGGCTGCTCTGTGGCCGCTGCTGGGCCTGCTGGGCCTCAAGCGCTTCCCCGTGAAGTGGGAGCACTGAGCTGCGTGTGTCTCTCCACAGTCCCAGCAGGGGCTGCTCCCTAGGCGTGGTCCCCAGGAGGACCGGACTGCTGCTGGCAATTAGTGGGCAATGTCCCCCATGGCCCTGTGTGATTTCGAGTCCTGTCCCAAGGAAAGAGCACCCCTTCTGAGAAGCCCTGGGGTGTGCCACGCTTCTGACTATTGTATTTTAAAGTAGAGCTTCCCTGTCTTCCTTAGTGAGAGACATATAGACGAAAGAGGGGAGGGTAGGAAGAGGGCTGGTGTGGACATTCCTCACGCCCTGCCCGCGTGAACTCTATCCAGACCTCATCCACTGGAGGGCGGGCCCCTCTGCAGCTGGGCGGGGCCTGCCCGGTTGCTCTGATTGGTCAGGACTCCGTTTTGATTGGTTGGTGTTGGGTCAGGATGAGACGCGCCGTCTGCAGCTTCTCTCCAGTGACCTACTAACAGGCCTCCTTGGGACAGCACTGAGAATTCTTCCCTTCTAGAAACTCCACACGACCTACCATTCCCTCTTCTGCCCTAGTCTGTGTCTCCCCTGACCTGGTCATGCGCTGGGTTTAGGCCGCTTTATCTTCCCGACACCCAGCGCAGGCAGTGACAGATGGTGTACAGTTGCGTGGCAGGCTCTCCACGGAGAGCTTGATGCTTTGTGTGGGCCTCAGGCAATGCCCTGAGGTGGCGTCACCGTCCTCCTCTGGATGTAGACGGGAGGGCAGAGGTGATGACGTCACAGGGCGGGAGCCCTCCAGGTAGATGGACTCATCCACAGCGGAGGCGGTGCCGCCCACTGCAGCTTTTGGGGTTTCATACCCTGCGTGCCTGGCTGGGGGCTGTAGAGTCGCCTTTTTAAGAAGGACTTCGGGAGCACAGGGACAGTACCTGAGAACTGCTGGTGTCCTGGTGAGGATAACCTACGTACCAGGGTGTTAGCAAGTCACATCTGTCATCTTGTTCTGCTCGTACACCAGTGGAGGGGTGCATGGCCTAACACCTCCGCTTCACAGGTGGGTAAATTGACGCTTAGGAGGGTGACTACTCAAGGTCACTCAGGTCACGATGGAGCTGAAACGGAACCAAACGCTGACTCTTCTGGCATTCTGCGCTTTCCCATTGCCTCACGAATCCTGGTTGTACCAAAGCCAGGAGAGCTCCTCCCCAGCCCACCCTGGAAGGCTGCGAGCACAGCCTGGTGTTTTGTCCCCTGCAGTCAGATAGGTTGGTAACCCCTTGACCTGGCTGTGTGAGGAGGCAGCTGGGGTCAGGCAGAGGCGCATTCCTTCCCCCCCAGCTCTCCTCACTCAGCCTCTGGCTTCCTGGAATTTTTGTGAGAATTCCAAATCTCTTAGCAATAAGCTCTTTTCCCCACAGTTTTTGCAGACAGGAACTGAGCCTATCCTTTGCTTCCAGACCACACATTTTCTCTCCCTTTCCTGCCCTAAGCGGGTGCCAGGGCCCTGCTAGGAGAAAGCAGATCTGACAGTGGACCAACGGCACGGTGGGCAGGGGAGCTGGCAGCCAGGGAGGAGCTGGCAGCCTCCTTGTGGGCCTGAGCCTGGGCGGGGGCGGGGGTAAGGGGAGTGGGGGCTGTGCCTAAGGACCCGGCGTGAGTCCCTGGCCTGCCGCTTCCTGGAGGTGTTGGAGCCCTGTTTTTCCTCATGGGGTGCCAGCTTTTCATCGAGGGGCTCAGGTGAGATCAAGTCTGTGAAGAGATCTTATCGCTATGATTATCTGATTTCCTGGAGGTCACACTTGTCTGGCACGGCAGCTTAGTAGACTCTGTGTAAAGATACAAATGTTTCCTGTTGTGCTCTCCAGCTGAGAGGCAACCAGCCATCTGGGGCTCGTGCACTGAGGAAACGGTTTTTCTTTTTGTGCCGCGGGCTGCGGCTTGAACTCAGGGCCTTGTGCTTGCCAGGCAGGTGCTTGTGCCGCTGAGCTATCTCCCCAGCTAGAAGGGAATTTTTAATTGGCAAAAGTCACATAGTACAAATTAACCATCACTTTAGTGAACAACTTAGTGGTATTTTGTACACTCCTGATGCTAAGCAACCACCCCCTCTACCTAGTTCCCAACTTTTTTTTGTCATCCCCAAAAGAAATCCTGTACCCATTAGGCAGTTTCTCCCTGTCCCCCTAACCTCAGCCCCTGGAAATCACCGCAAAGCTTTCTGTCCCTACGGACTTGTCTGTTCTGGACAACCCATATTAATTCTATTTTTGGCTGCAGTATGTGATGTTTTCTGGGTAGTTTCTTTCTCTTAATATTGTTACTGAGGTTCATCCATATTGTAGCAGATATTGATATTGCATTCCCTTAAAGCTATTCAATAATACTCATTTTAATTTAGTTAATTTAAGTTTAAATAGCTAGATGTGGCTGGTGGCCACTGTACTGGAGAACCAGGAGCCTCTGGCATCCTTCTCACAAGTGTGAGCGCAGGCTGTCCACCTGCCCGTTGGTCCCTGAGGGCACCTGGGGTGGGGAGTAGAAGGCACTAGAGATTGCAAAGACTGAGAAACATGTCCTAAGTCTGCAAAGAGGTCCAAAGCTTTGCGCAGTGGCACGGACATCTCCCGTGTTCTGAGGTCCTCCGGAGGCCCAGCCCTGGGCCTTGCAGAGCCCTTTGAGACCTGTCCTGCCTTTATCCCTGTTTCATAGGGCAGGAGGCTGAGGCTCAGAGTGCTGAAGTAACTGCCAGATGGTACAAGCCTGAGCCTGGCCCTTCTGGAGGGGTGCGATCTTCCGTTAGGCCACGCTGTCCTTCAGCCCCGATGTTGGAGCTGCCCAGGGGAAGCAGATCGAGTGACCCAGAAACACGCATGCACACATGTGTGCTGCAGACATACACCTCCAGGCGAAGCTGCTTGGGTCAGTCTCACTGCTAGGATCTGGGGCTTTTTTGAGAGATAGGAGGAGTGGCTAGTGGATTAGGGAATAGCTGCTATCTGCTCCCCACTGTTTATCAATGAGTAACCTGGCTTGTTGGGCTGGGGTGCCCTGGGCAGGCCCCTCGCTATTAATTGATTTGAGCAGGAGCCTCTGTTAATTGCCGACTCAGAGTAAACAGGACTGGGAGAACCCCGGCTGATAGCAGATAGCTTTCCTTGGGGCTGCTGCCCTTTGCCCTTTGGGAAAGGGCAGGGGCAGAGAACGCAAAGGAGGAAGAGGAGGAGGAGGAGGAGGAAGAGGAGGGGGAGGAGGAGCAGCAGTTCTAGGAGTGTTTTAGGAGTGGGGGAGGGAAGACTTGGTGTCTTAGTATGTGTGCCCTGGAGTGAGGTCCTGCTGGGCTCCCTGTGTGCTCTGGTAGGGGGATTGAGTGAGGAGGGCCATTAAGACTCTGACTTTTATCCCTTTGGCTCCTTGGCCCATCTGTCTGTCCATCTATCCATTCATCCACCCACCCATCCATCCACCCATCCACCCACCCATCCACCCATCCATCCATCCATCCATCCACCCACCCATCCACCCACCCATCCATCCATCCATCCACCCACCCACCCACCCACCCACCCATCCA